>JANBXA010000729.1:31297500-31487500 GCA_030556225.1 Cricetiscus sungorus
TTGCCTTGTCCAGGCTTGACATAGGGTTTGTGCCTAGTCTTATTATAATTTGTTAGGCCATGTTTGCTTGATACACTTGTGAAGGTTGAGGCCTGAGGGGTTTTTGTTTGTTTGTTTGTTTGTTTGTTTGTTTGTTTTTGTTTTTGTTTTTGTTTTGAAGGAAAATGGAGGGGAAGTGGATACAGTGAAGTTTTCTGGGAGGAGTGGAGGAAAGAGAAACTGCAGTCAGGATGTAATTATGAGAGAAAAATAAAAAGAAATAGAAAAAGAAATTGTTGGTAATTCAGGCCAATCCTTCAGCCAGTTACCATGGATCATAAGATGCTTACAAAGAAATAAGCAGACTTCTTCAGGAGTGATGTGACCATCTCCTTGTCCAGTTTTACATCAGTTGGTGGAAATTCCATTAGCTGTTAAAAAAAAAATGAGTATTTGTAAATCCTCAGAAATTAATCCTCAGAAAACCATTCTGGCCACTGTGGGATGAAGGCTCTAGCTCCTCATTCCTGGGTATGGGTCTCCCATGGGTTTAACAAAAATCAATAAAACCAATGGATTTGTGTCTAGAAAATAAAGAAATGAGATGAAGGCACTTACATACTTACTTATCAGGCTGTGGAGCCTATGTTCCCCTAGGCAGTGGGAGGCCATATAGTCAAGGGTACAGTAGAAGCAGAAAGTCCAAGGATAGAGGAATAGCATGGGTTCTTACAAACCCTACTGACTGAGGAAGTCACCATACCAACCTTTATGTCTGTGTTCTTTGATGATGTCTGAGAGTTGCAAAAATTCTCAGCATGTACTGACCCCTCAATAATTCTACTCTTAGAGCCCTGATTCTAGCATTTTTTCAGCAACTTGAGACACTGTGAGCTCCTACTATGCCTGCCTGACAAAGAACAATGCTTCTCCATGGACAACCCATTGATGGGAAGACTGGTCCCTGGCATCTCTCTTACATAAGTCACTACAGAAAGTGGCAATTATATCTGGTCATACAGAAAACATCCCTAGCCTTGGGTCAGGATTTGAGTCCACCTCACGTTTAATCTTTCCCTCCCTGTTAATTATATTACTGGGTAAAACCTGCCCTGTTTTGACCACTGTTGGTGAGTTCTGTAATCACTAAAGAAGAAAACCTCTTCGTTCCTATTAGACACAAATCAGTCAGATAAGCTTTCTGAACACTGTCTTTGAGGCACTGAGAGCACTCATGGGACCCATGAGACTTGAGGGAGCAAGCACCAGGGTGTCTTTCTGTGTCCCAGCCTGATGCTGCTGAACTCACAACTCCTTTCCTGATTTGTGTTGATTATTTCAGCTGTACAATTATTGTCTCTACAGGCCCAGAAGCCTGGGAATTCCAGAATTCATTAAGGAAAAAAAAGAAATGACATGTTTCTAGGCAACATTTCTCAGGTGATAGTTGATAGGTGATGCCCAAAAATGTTTTCCAGGAAGAATCCACTCATAACAATAGAGACAGCTGCCCTAGACACCAAGCAAGACTTGCAAGTGCGTATGGGTGCACAGTTGGATGAGTAATTGGTACTGGGAGGGGCACCTGTCAAACAGTTTTTGTTTATGCTCACTGTTGGCAGGATCCAGCCAAACTCTTGCTTGTTGATTCCCACTAAAAAGGGGACAGTGTTGAAATTCTTCTCAGCCAGAATCTTATCTGGGGCCTTGGGCAGCACCACTCCATCAATCACAGTTGGCATGAAGGGATAGTGCTGGTGGAAAGAGCAGAACAGTGTCAGAGATAACCAGACTCCTGCTCTGCCTATCTATGAGGGCTGCTGGAGCATAGACCCAATGACTACTGCTGGAACATATACCCCATGACTGCAGCTGGAACATAGACCCCATGACTATAGACAGTGACCACATAAACTCAGGGTTTTGAGAAGGGAGATAAAGGTCTAGAGTCACAAAGGCCCAATTAGGGCCATCTGTCTATAGCAAGGTAATGGTGACAAAGAAGGGAGAGCTTTAACTCAAATTAAACATGTGTCATGCATGATATATGTCATTTGTAGCACTTTACCTAAAATCAACACTCACTATTATAATGAGGTATTCCTCACTATACCTTAGGTCTGTAAGGTTGTCATGAATGTTGAATTAGTAATCTTAAGCAATTGCTTAGAGGAAATGCAGAATGCATGAGCTTCTCACAACAATGTGTAACAACTCTTATATTATGTGTGAAGTCCTAGTTAAAGACACACTATATCGCATAGATTAAAAAAATATTAGTTGACTTAAGATTTAGTGAAACACCAAATGGGCAGGACTTATTATTTCTACACCCACCCCCTAAGAAGACGCTGCATGTCTTCAGCCTCACAATCATGCTTTATAGTATGAATTTTTCGAATTCAATATCTTTGTATGAAGTTTAAACACATGCATCCACAAGTTTAGATGGTCCCATCCCTTTTCCAAGGTTTTGTCACAAAATGTAGGTACCACATGATCATTCCCCAGAATGGCCTCATCCTCCGATAGGCAAATATCCTCCCCCTCTTTTGGATGCTGTTTCATCAATACTGACTTCATGAAGGTCTGATCCCAGGACTGCCTGAGCCATGGGGTAGAACAACATAGAGTAGGAATCCTGATACCCATCTTTTACTTTCTCTTTTATCTTAACCATGTACAAGACTCAAAACAGAGTTCAACATTTTTCCAGGACGGAATTCCTTAAGAGGAATGGATTTTTGTCTGTTTCTCTATTGTATACCAGCTCAAAATCATATCTTTCCACACAATAAATACGTTCTTACATTTTGGCAAATGATTATGAGAATCTCATTGTGGCCTCACACACAATTAAGGGAAGTGACAGGGTCATCAGGGAGGAGGTGAAAATGCAGAAGTATAGGAGGCTGAATAACTGATTTCACGAGACTCTGGTCACTCCTGGGAGGTAGGTGCAAGGACAGGAGGGTCAAGATGGAGGCCCATCTGGAGTTTCCACAATGTGGTAGCCTCTCCACATCCTGAGATGTGGATTGACATCTCAGGCTCCTCCCTACAAACCTCCTGAGCCGTGTCATCCTGAGAGGTTTGTGCTCAACAATGGCTCCCAAGACTCTTGGCTAGTAATCTCCTCTTTCTGGCAGAGGAACGTTTTAGTGTCATCTCTTCTAACAGGACCAGTTTTTGAGCAAGAAATGCAAATAGGAAAAGGATAAAGAATTGCTGATTTGGAGCACTGATCTGGCAGTCAGGGGAGCAGGCCCAGCCGTGCCTCTGGTTTCCTTGACTCTGGTAACCATCGAGTGGCTTTTCTCCTCCAGGCCTCAACAGCACACACTAGAAATTAGTGTGATTCCCCCATGGGGAATTCTTCCAACTGTAGTAAATTGAAAATTAACACCAGATAGCTGCAAACCTTAAAACATCCTTACCTTTTTGGTGTCTTCTTGTAAATCAAGCCTAAAGAGCTTCTGTGGAAACAAAGACATAGTATGGTGGTCAACCTTCCTGGTGTAAAATCTGGTCATTTGGGCTGTGCTCTTAGTTCCTCCTTGTCTGATGTAAGGGAACTCTACATGGGGTCCTCTCTGCATAATACAGGGTGGAGCACAGTGAAGGAGGGGAAGGAGCAGAGCGTGACTCACAGTCAGGGTCACTGGAGCTCTGGGGAGAATGACTGCTTGCGTGTACCTGCATCCTCCTACAACCACCCCCTGCCAGTTTCTTCTTCGCAAACATACCCCAATTTTCCTGTAGAAAAAAAAAAAAAAGAGGAGAGGATGCAAGCACCAAGGGGAAGTTAAGCTGAGTATATGGAATAACAGGATGGGATGAGCCTCTATTTTTTCCCACTCCCTCATTGTCATTTCATAAGTTCATATATCTGGATATGAGATGGGGGTCACCATATTCCCAAAACAGCTAATTCTTTGAAATGAATTCATAACAGTTTCCAGTTTCCATTCAACAAAGTTTAAACAAACACTATTGCTCAAATGTTGTGCTTGACAGTTTCTAAGCAGATAGGGTGTAAATGCTAACTTTTATCTTCCCAGGAGACCGGTGTGCTTCAGAGGGGAGCCAAGGAATGGAAAGCTTGGGTATAGCTTCTCAGTGATATCCTACGAGCACCCAGTCCCAGGCATATACTAAGATATTAGTTTTGTAAGGAATCTGTTTCAACCCATCCCTTTTCCTCTTCAAGGTTTCAAAAAAATGTGTGCATTCACAACAGAAAACTGACTCCTAGAAGCTCATTTCTAGCACACACAAACACACACACCCACACATACACACACACCCCCCCACACACACACACACAGGTATCAACAATTAAAGAAGGAGAGAACAAGAATCCGAGAGAAAGCAAGAAAAGCATGAGAAAGGAAAGGATGAGCAGAAATGATGTAATTGTATTTAATTTACAAACTAAAAATTATTTTTCAAAGGAAAGAACAAAAATTGCATTTGGCATCATTGATACTGCCCCTAATAGGTAAACAAATGAATAATTAAATAAATAAAAGTTAAAAAATGTATGCATCACTTTAGAGTCAGATGACAGAAGTCTGAAAGAAGCCTGGATCCAAGCCTGGAGAGCATGTTCACTAAATTACAAACCCACCATTTTCTGCATGACTTCCAAGAGCTCGTCCTCTGTCTTCTGGCGCAGGCAGTGAACAATGACAGCAGATGTGGTGGTTTTGCACCCAGCAATAACAGCAACTTTCTGTATGAGATGACAGGCAAACACGGAGGCCACGAGAAACATTAGTATCCACCATTGGTGTAGGCAGTGGTTTTTCTCTCCTTAGCCCCATCTCTAAAGGCAGGAAAACCATCCTGAAAACACTCCAAAGAAGCTGATGTGTTTTCTATGGCCCATGAATTATTATTTTAATTATAATTGTGACATCAATTATCAATGAGACACTTTCATATCTTTCCTTATAACCTTAAAAAGGAACAAAATATCAAAATATTTCAAGAGAAGCCATGCATAGACAAGTGAAGAGCCAGGATCTACGATTCCATTGTTTAGTTCAAATCTATTTGCTCACTTACAGGTGTTTTGGCTTCAGCTTCCAGCACCCAGTGTATGAGAACCAATGTAGGTTGCATGCACCCCATCTCAACATGCAACCTGTGCAGAACTGCAAGGCATCTGAGTAGCATGATTCACAGGAAGGCAGGTGAGGTACCAGCAGAATGTGACTTCTGAGACCATAAAAGCACTTCCTGTTTAGCCACTCTTAGTTCAGGAAACCCTTGAGTTGAATTTCATAAGCAGTAAGACCTGACCCCCCCCACTTCCAGGACTCAGGAAATAAGGTGAAAGGATACAGTAATTTCCCAGGTTGGGGCTTACTTCAGTCAATGAAGTGATATCCTCCATGAATAAACCGGAAGTGAAGACCACACCACTCTCAGAAATGGCTCTGTGGAAGAGGTTCTTGGCCAGAGGAGACAACACCTGAGGGAAAGGAGGAGAGGAGGAAAGAATTTATATGCATAAAATGGCCACCTTACCCTTTTTATAATAAAAGATTATAGTTACATAATTTGCCCTTTCCCTTTTTTCCCTTCAACCTTTTCCATGTACCCACACCTTGTGGAATTCTCAAATTCATGGTTTCTATTTCTTAGTGCCATTTAAGTCTTCTTTTACCCTCTCTCCTACCCTATCCATTCACCTAGGGATGTCAGTGCTCTGTAGAAATAAAGGAACTTATCATTCTTGACCTGCTAATGAGAACTTGGATCTGAGATTCCCCACAGTTCCTCAGTATAATGGAACCAGAGTATACAAAACAGAAAGGCTATGGCAAGTGCCATCATGATAATCAAAAAGTGCCTGAAAGATAGTTTTGGCAATTTCTAGCTTGAAATTCTGCAATAGAATATTTATTACTCAGAACTTACCTTAAGAGAAGGGATCATGATAGAAAGGGCTGAGGATATAGCTTATGAGATAACTAACAGGAAGTGAAAGAGGAAGTAGAGAAGCAGGAAGGGTGAGGGAAATGCGAAATGATTAGAGGTACAGAAGATACTTAATATTATATTTTTATAGTAAAAAATTGGAATACCTCAATATCCATATATTAAGATGTCGGATAAATAAGCAATTTCTCAGTTTTGATGTGGAATAGTATGCAATTATAAATCATAGAATTATGTAAGAATGCTTAATTTAGGGGGATATTTGTATAACAGTACATTATTAGGGAAATTTTCACTGCAAAAAGGTTTATGAGGAAGACTATATGGAATCAGATAATGGATAGAGTCATGATAAAGAGATGACGAGAGATGGATTGATAGATTATAGGCAGATGCATAGCTCAATGGACAGATGATATATGTGTAGATAAATGATATAGATAGATGATATAAATAGATAATACATACATTGGTTTTTAGATGATCAATAGATGCAGCTAGATGATAGGTTCATAAATGTATAGATTGATTCAGAGGGGGAAGGGAGAGAGAGATAAAGAGAGAGAGAATAAAAAAAGATACCTTTGCTCAACTGTGAGTTAGCACTTAGTAGTGTTTTTATGGGCCACACGATTTTTCTATTTCTGAGCTTCTCTTAGAATTTCCCTAAGTTCCATCCCCACATCAGCAAAACATTTATATCCCAATGCATTTGTGTCCCACTTGCCCTGCCAGGGTTTGCCCATCTCACGTCTACCCATTGCTCTTCTTGTCCACCCTTCAAGAAAAACCCATCACTCACTCTGCTCCAGAGCCCATTGCCCTCCCTCTTGGGTATTGACAAGTCACAAGAATACCTCATAGTTCCCTGCTGGCTTTCAGAATTGATTATAGAATGTAGATCTGCCATGGAGCCTAGAAAATATTTCTTCCTGTTTGAGGTTTATACTCAACTTTATTTACCATCAGAAGTGTTAAGACTTCATGCAAAATGTTTAACAAAGGGAAAATCAACCAAGTGAGAAGACTAGAATCTTCATTCTAGTAACTGGAAATGCTTATGGCTCTGAAAAAAAAATTTGAAGAGTGAACTTTCTAGAAGCCAAAGAGTTAGATTGCTCCTTAATTCTTCCCCATCCAGTGTTCTGCAATAAATGGATACCTGAACTCCTATATTGAAATAAAGATGCCTGTGGTTTTGGAGATGACTGGTCTCCAAGAGTTCCCATCAGCAAATTCACTAAAACTAGGCATGTAAGTGTAGACTTACAAGAACAGAGACACTTTCACCTCCTGCTGACTCTCCAAAGAGGGTAACAGAGCCTGGGTCTCCTCCAAAACTGGCAATGTTGTCTTGAACCCAGCGCAGTGCAGCCACCTGGTCCAAATGACCCCAGTTTCCCCGGCTATGTTCATCCCCTGTGCTGCAAGAAAATATAAGGGGACATAAATACAATGAAAAGGCTCCCAGGTACTCGGATGGACTGGGGGTCCGCAAGAAACATTCCAGAACAAGGCTACTCTTTAATGCCTGACACAAAGGACTTCACCTGCCTCTCATACCTACATTTGTGGGGCTCTCACTATTTCTTTCAGCAACTATGTACTGAGTATCCATCATCCATCCATCCAACTGCACTTCTGAGATACTAAAATACAAAATCTTATTACGTTCATTTAACACGAGACCACAAACCAACAGATTCAAAGGGTATACCATGCCACTGGAAAAAGAAAGTCACAAAGAAAGAGGCAGAGATAAAATCATGAGGTAGTACTAAGTTCTCATGACTAGAGAGTCTCACTGAGACAGTGGCGTTTTATTTGGTATAGACCTAAGTAAAATTAATACAGGTCTTATTAGCATCTAGAACATCGATTTTCAAACTGTGGGTCACAACACCTTTGGTGGTCACATATCAAATAATTACATTATGATTAATAACAGTAGCAAAATTGAAGATATGAAGTAGCAATGAAAATATTTTATGGTCAGGGGGTAACCACAATATGAGAAACTGTATTAAAGGATGGCAGTGTTAGGAAAGTTGAGAACCACCTATAAAGAGAATACAATTTAGGTTAGGAGATGCATCAGACACAAAAACCTTAGGGCTAACAGTATGAGGGTGGTTGCTGTTAAATGCAGGTAAAACAGGACTGAGAGACTTGGTGAGAGTTCCTGGGTTGTTGTACAAAATGGGGACATTATGCAGAGGACAGACATGACTCAGTCATCTAACAGAGTATTCTGGAAACTATGTGGCACACACTCATAGTAAATTAACAGGTTTACATAAACCTGTTATATAAGGCCTTATAACAGGCTAAAGACTAAGGGGGTTGATTAGTAAATAAAGAGAATGGATGTTGGATATAGGCTAGGAGAAAAGGAGGAGTCCAAAAGCCTCTTTGCCCGGGTCACCCAGGAAGTTGAAGCTACTAGCAGCTATGCAGAGGATCTTATGGAAAAGAAACAAGATATTCGTTGTAGGGAATAATTACTTGGAGACAAAGAAGTGGGATGTGCCCTGCACACAACCAGAGGGGAGATGAGGTGTTAGCTAAAGAAAAGCACAGGGTGTTCAAAGAAAAGCTGAAGACTATAAACAGGGGACTGTGTTAAATACTGCTGGGGTCACTCAGGGAGCTAATAGAGAGGGAGACACATATAGCATGAAGACTGAGTAAGAAAGGACTGAGAAGGAGCCACCAGTCAAAGCCATGAACAGGTGCATCTCAAAGAGGCCAGAATAGACCGTCTGTGACTGGTGTGTGAGCCACAAAAACTTGGGGTGAGCACTGGTAGAGGTCATGGTTGGCCTTGAGAACAGCCTGGCAGTGTAGATAGTATAAAAACTTGCCTGCAGCACCACTAACTGAGTTTCCTACATGAGCCCACTCCTTCCATATTTTTCTGTGAGAAGATGTCAAACATTCAAGGGCAATGCTGGTGCTGATCCTGACACAGAAAAATGCAGAGAACTGAGCAACACAGGTGAAATGGATGAGTACTTAAACAATAGCAACGTGAAGAGTAGGTTTCCCAAGACAAGTACAAGTTTGGTGAGTAAACATCCCGAAAGGGAGCCCAGAAGGAAGTGGACCAGTGTGGTTGGAAAAGAAGAGGGTTATAGTCCAAGAATGAGAACTGTGAACATATTGAAGAAACTTAACAAACATCCTCATGAAGAATGGCATCACTAATGTTGTTTTGAATTTGCAGATTCGATGGTTTGATTATGATTGATGTGACAAGGGCTAATGCACTGGGGTCTTGGTCCCTAAGGAGACTACAGCATTATACAGTGATAGAATCTGTGGAAGGTGAGGCCCAGTGGAAAGTAATGAGGTCATTGGGCACACTGTGTTCTTTTAGGATCTGTGTGCTCAGGGGAATCAGGTTATTTCTTTAGACAGTAAGCTTGTACCTGTGTGACTTTACGTGTGCTAATAGTTTTGTTTGTTTGGTTTTTGTTTTGTTTTGCTTATTGACTGTCTACCACTGGTTGTCCTCCAATATATGAAGAGTAAAATGTGTGAGACTTGAAAACTAGCCAATAAGGGCATTCCTCCATAGTCTCTGTTTTAGTACTTTTCAAAAATTTATGACCTAACTTCCCTCAATGATCAGTTATGGTTAGGATGCATGAGCCAAATAAAGCCTTTCTTTCCTAAGCTGCTTTTGGTTATGATATTTATCACAGCAATAAAAGGAAAAGTAAGACATTTACCTGCCCCTCCCTTCTCCCCAACTTATTGTCTTCCCATGTGCTTTGCCCTTTATCCTACAGACTATAGTTCTTTTCCTTCACTACAGCATTGTAAAGTAGAGCCTTTTACCACTCAGCACTGCTGAAATAGCCCAGTCTATTTGGTGACTTTGGGCTCCCAGATTCTGTGCCTAGTAAATCCATCTGCTATATCATCAATCAGTTTCAGGTATTTTGATATTTAAAAAAGGACCCATGCAGGTCTAATAAGGCAGATAGGAGGATCCACACACCTACCTGAAGAATCCCCAGATGCTCAGGCGATACTGAATGGTCACCACCACCACATTTTCATGGGCAGAGAGGGCCAGTCCATCGTAGGTGGATGCCCCACCCAGTACCAGTCCTCCTCCATGGATCCACACCATTACCTGGACAACAAGAAAAGAACCATCCTGGTCATAGGAAGTAAAATTGAGAAGGAGCTCATATGTTTTCTGGTTTGGTTTTCTTGGCCAGACCCTGACTTGAGAAGACCACCACCTAACTTCAAGGAGTGGAAGCAGGTTGCAAAAGGTAGTCTCTGTCCTCATCTCTCCTGGCTAGGACCTGGAGATCATCATAGTCATCCTCCACTCCTTTTCCCCCATGGACCTGCCCTGTCTATTCAAGTCTTTTCAAAGTAAGAAGCATTATAAGTGCTGGAGAGATGGCTCAAAAGTTAAGAGAACAGGATGCTCCTTCTGAGGTCCTGAGTTCAATTCCCAGCAGCCACATAGTGCCCTCTTCTTACCTGTAGGATATATTAAGGTAAATACTATATACATAATAAACAAATAAATAAATAAATATTTACAAAAAAAAATAAGAAGATGAAGCATTATCAAGGGAAACAAGGGGGTCAGGGATGTCTCTTGCTCTCTACCACTGCACCATCCTGATGTCTAAAAATTAGCCAGAGGCAGTATTCAAACTTTACTGTCAGCTCTGTTAATACTAATGTACCTGAGGGATTGTCTTAAGATCCACACACATCCTCAATGGCACCCCTTCCCAGTGGTCCCTCCCTCTGTTGTCTCTGCATACTCAAGTTCTCCCCCATCCTGCAAAGCCCTGTTCTTATCCACATCCTCTATGAAGTCTTCAGTCAATTAATTACATGAATACCTAGAACACATCAAGAATTGTGAGTAGACTTGGGACCAAGGGAGCCCACAATAGCCTCTAATTCATGGCTACAATTCAGTAAGCTGCTGCTGCTAGACTGGAACCCTGACACTCTAGGGCATAGTTAACAAAGAGTAAGGCTGTAATCCTTTCTTTCTGGATCATTGCTACTGCAGTCTTGTCTACTGATCCAGGACTGGTTAGATAGTCGCCATTGAGTGTTCACGCAGATAACTCCTGTTTCAGGAGATGAAGCTGAGAAAGTAAACCATGGTTTGGTCCTTCAGCAAGTGAAATGTAGACTGAAGATTCAAACCCAGTTCCTGTGGTCAATGCTTTGTAGAAATTGCTGGGAATTTTCCTACCCCTTGGTTCCTGGAGATCCTATTCCTTCTCCTATAGGACTGATTATGTCCAAGGAAAGAGTCAAATTTATCTTGAGTAAAGACTGAGCTCAAGGGCTTTGAATTGCTCAAGATGTCGTGATGTATGTGCTGACTACGTGATAAGAACATGGCAGGCAAGACTCTCCATGAAGTTCTATGTTACTATTTCCTCTGACCCCCAGTCTGCCTGTGTAGTTCACAATAGAGGCGATTGAAAAAGTGGAAATGAGAATTATTCTCACCTCCTTATGCAAACTATGCATGCTTAGATCAAATACTATTCTCAAGATCACAGCCTCCTCCTTCATTTTTGAGTTCTATCCTAGAGGATTCTAGGAGACTGGCGGGGTTCTCACACCCTGTCTTAATTCACTTCAAGGATCATCTCTTTTATAGTAGTCCTCATTAAGACTCTGGCTTATAACTGGCAGTGTGTCCTACTCCTACCACTCAATTTCTATGGGAAATGCTGACTCACTATGCCAACAGCTCATGCCAAAGGCAACTAGGGAGTGGAAAGAACTACAATAAAATTACAGATAGTTGGCAACAGACATGAGAAGGGCTTATGAAATTGACCCAGATTACTCCCTCCACACAGCCTCCATGGGCCATGAAAGTTCCCACCTGGCAGTAAAATTTATCACAGGTAATGTGGGGAGAAAGGCAGCACACATCGCACTGCCAGCCCCTGCCTAGGAACACAGGTGTGAAGACTGAAGACACAAGCTCTTGCCCTGTGATCCCTTCCTTCTGTGTGTCCTCCCTTCCCTACCTGAGCCTCAGCTTCTCTATCTGTACAGAAAGGCTTGGGATATTCATTTTTTTAAGATTCCTTCATGCACTAACATCATTGTAAATAGTGTCTTGGATGTTCTGGGGTCAGATCCTAATGTAATAACTGAAAGCTGAAAGTAGCCTTTTTCCTTTTAGTACCCTAAGACAGTATGCAAAATGAGGATGCAGTTCCAGGTGGGCAGCAAATCTGATGTCATTGGGCAGCTGTGAAACAAGGAAAGGCGTGGTCAGAGGAAACCTTCAGTCAGTGTGCCCATGGTGCTCTGTGCCAGCTGATGCTGTTGTCTTCTAATTGCACAAAGATCTACATGCTGGAACTCAAGAGTCTGAGTCACTGGGCTCTGCACTTACTGGCAGCCTGTTTCTGTTTTTCAAGTCAGCAGGAGTGTAAATATTCAGGTAGAGACAGTCTTCAGAAAACTGGAGTTGAATTTTCCCCTTGTTGTTCATTAGGATATCATTGACCATCTGACCTGCAGCTGCATCTTGGGAACACCTAGGAGGAGAAAAGAAAAGAGTAGCTGCTCCTCCAGAACAAATCTGAAAAAGTCACCTTGAAGGTTTAATGCTGTCAATAGAGCTATTTTCACTGGACCAGACTTAGATGCAATTGGTAAGAGGGTATCTAAGAATACTAGTAGGAACCCTGGGACTCTATGAGTCTCCCAACCCTGAAGATAGAGATCTACTTGATGCCTCACTCTTTTCAGAGAGTCTTTGGGAAGCTCTGAGCCAAGGACAGAAATGCTCATATAGTGCCCTGCTCTGGGGAATGATATACCCATGCTACAGGGCTCTGCCCTCGAAAGTGCTTTGTACAGTGGGATGTAGGATATATGTGCTCCTCCATACTCTACCTCTTGGGAGACTTCTATTAACCAGAAGGGCTACCTCCAATGACAGCCTGCTGCAGGTCAGGGATATCCTTTGTGGGATATCCTTGTAAGAACTGCCTTCTCGCCTGCCTTAGCCATTGATGAGCTGGATGGCCTTGCATGAATTCATGCTTTGCTCTGGTTTCCAAACTTTCAGGTCCATGTGAGGTGAATGTTTAAGGGGGTGGGATATCAGGCTTTTTATCTTCTTCTTATCCCAGCAATCAATACTGTATTCTGTGATAACAGACTACAAGGGTGAAAAGGAAGCAATTGTGTTTGGCATTGATTTAAATTCTCCTAATGAACAAATAGCAAACCATTCCTACACATGAATTTAAATTTTCCTCTCATATTCTGGATGAAAAAACAAAGACAGGGAAGTTTGAAAGTCTGCTCAAGATCACACAGCTAGGATGATCCAGGCTGTAAAGTGCTTTTAATTAAAGTAAATTATAAAGTAACATTATCCAATCTTATGTGACACAGATAGAAGTCACACTGTCCTCAGTATGTCTAAGTGAGGGTCTCAGTGCCAGAATGACGAAGTTACCAAGAGGCTCAAGTGAAACAAGAAAAGGTATTTCTAGACCCTTATTCTCTGGAGGCTTTCTTACAGCAACAAAAAAAAAATTCAAATTAATTTAAGAGTAATAATTCAAACTATCAAAACAAGGAAAATTCAGCTTCACTAGCATTTAAATAAATTCCACAACAATAAATAGTATTTATTGTTGTTCCAGTTATTATATTATATCTTGTTTACCCAAGGGTCACACATTATTTATTCTGTATTTTTATGCATATGTGTGTGTATATTTGAGGGTATACACATTTTATAAGACTGACCATGAAGGTAAGAAGAGTGCACTGGATGGCCTGTAGCTGGATTTACAGGGCAATTGTGAGTCAGCTAATGTTGCTGATAAAAACTAAATTATGGTCCTTTGCAAGCTCAGCAACTGCTCTTAATTGCTGAGTCCACTTTCTAGTGCCCACAAATTATTTGTTTAATAAGGCCAGGCACTGGCAGGTGTCTATGAATGAATGTTCTTATATGTCCATGGAAGAAGCTGACAGACCTAGATATTCATGGAGGGAAACTTAACAAAATGCTCTTACTCGCTTATTAGAAATGACTTGGAACTGACTGAAGTAGTCATCAATATGTACAATTATTAGTCATAAAATCACGGCATCATTTATACCATCAAGAACACCAAAGACAATTTCATGACACCAAGTTAGAGACTGAGCAGACACATTTCAGTTACCTTTTGGATTTTGTATTGCTATTAAATATCAGGCTGTGATACTTAGTGATAGAGTGGCATTGATGGCACCTGTAAGCCTGAAGGCAACCTAAGCTTACTGAATGTAAGAGCCATTGTTTAGCAAATAGGCAACAGACAAAAATGACCAAAAAAGTAGTATTAATGTTATAATAACAGATCTCTTGTGATAGGGATATTGTATGTGGTTTTTGTTTTCTTACATTTATTTCTGTATGTTCTTGACTTGTCTGCAGTACTCATGTTACATTTGGGATCAGAATGTAGAAACAACAGATATGATATAAAAGAAGGCAGCTACATGTGGAACCTTGAGTATCCTCAGATGTCCTTTACTTAGGAGACAACATCTGAAGTAGTATTTGTGAGTGTCTTGGATTCTCTGGGGGTGGCTATGAGGCCATATAGAACTGCCATAGTTTCACCATCTGACCAGGATAATTAGAGCACACAAACCACTGTTCAGATTGTTAGTGGGCAGCTAGACACATGTGGTGGGGGAATTCCCTTCTTCATGTCCCCTACAATTTTCAGCAAAGAAGAGATAGCACTAAGATATATGACACTGGAATATCTCTATTCCTTACTTATCATAGTCTAACTTATTGCATTATTTGTTTGTTACTTCTATGCTTTTTCTGGTCTCTCCCTTGCACTAAAACACAGCTCAATGTATCTAGGAGTTTGATTTTGGTTCATTGGTGTGTCTTCATACTGGAGCATACCTGGCTCAAGAACTCAATGAACCTTTCCTGATCAGAGAACTACAGAAAGCTATTGTGGTTCAGAAATGATTCCACAGTATTCATAAAGGACTCCAAAACAATATATAGTATATCAGAGAATTGTTTTGATTTCTTCCTTCATCACCCAGAGATATATTTCCTAACTGCAAGAGTGGCTTACATAGGAGGGTAGGAGGTGGCATTCTTCACGAAACTCCAGGGCTCTGCAGGCTGTGGTGGAGAAAACCTCAGGGATCCAAGAGGAGGCTTGGCAAAGGGAACTCCCAGGAAGACAGCCACAGGCTGTGTGAATCCTTGTAAGTGGACATACTTCCCCATGACTTTGCCATGAACAGTGTTCACCACAGGTGGTAAGGATGTGTGTCCTGCTAGACAAAGAAATGACACATAAATGCACCAGAAGGAAAAGGTCAGACATGGGTTCTAGGTGCATTTGGGCACTATGAAGATGTGGCATTTAATAAATCACTTGAGCCTTTATAGGTCTCATTTGTTTCTGGCATAAAAGGACTAAGAAGAAAACTGCCCTTATATGAGGACACCAAACAGAAATGTAAGCTGAAATTGAAACTAGAAAAGCATCTATCAGAAGGTCATTGCAAACAGAAGATAGACTCAGTAAACAAGACCCTGGTTTGCCTCTTAGAAGCCTCTGGAGACTCTTATCCAATAAGATCCTGGGCAGAGACACATGTTGGATGAGGGAACAAACAAAAGTTACCTGATATGTCAGAGTAACTGAGCAAATGCTGTGAAGAAAGAGATGCATCCTGTGAGAAGAATTAGTTAGATACCATTGGAGTTAGAAGAATGAAATGTGTATCCCAAAGAAAATGCCGGACTCTTTCAAACATAAAATATGGTGTGTGACACTGGGAAGTCTTCATGGGAAAGTACTTTACAAAATGATATCCATGGCACATAGCCAACTGTATAGTGGGTGCATTTGGGTTATTTTTCATTGTTTCTGTTTCTAATGCTAATTTATTGCATAATAAAACCAAATGAAGATTGGAGTAGAGATGTGCATTTGATACCGAATTTATAATGTTTTGATTTAAAGGCATCTAACAAGTGATGAATGTTTTTACTTTAAAATCATTAGATTATGAGGACATAACCCCATCCAAAATCTAAGATGAACTGTATAAAGATGAGAGCTATTAACACTGTAAACTCTTTGGGAAAATCCAAGTTACAACCTTGGAGGAATGTCTACTATCTCTAGAAGCCTTCTCCTTTTGTTATTGGTGTCAATTATTTCCATGTCACCAGAACCTGATATGAGGAGATCCTCAGATGGCAGTGGTGTTCTGAAGATTGGGCCCATTTATAATTAGGAAGAAACTGTTTTGAAGAAATGTGTGAGGAATGGAGACTTGTTACCTGCCACGAAGTGGGGTTAAAGTAAAATAAAAAATTATACTTAAGTGTGGGTGAATGATGCTGGCTCCTTATGACATGAACACAGTGAGTATACTATCTTGGTAAAAGATGCCACCATCCATTTGTGAGGGGACATGTTTGTGACTAAGACTGGGGTCTAAGGATCACCGCAAGTTTAGGCTAGCTTGGCATAAATAGAAAGACAATGCTAAAAGAGATACCATAATAGAAGGAGCCATTATAGGTTTGAAGAGAAATCTGACTCTAGAGAAATGTCCAGAGACCTACAAGAATGAGCAATCTGAGCAACTAACAATCTGAGCAACAGTGGAAAGTCTAATTTAAATGCCCTTGCCTGATAAAGAGACTGATGACTAACTTATCTGCCATCATAGAGCCCTCATCTAGTAGCTGATGGAAACAGAAGCAGACATCCAGAGCTAAACACTGAGCCTAACTCCTGGAATCCAGTTGCAGAGAGGGAGGAATGATAAGAGAAGGAGTCAAGACCAGCTACAGAAACCCACAGAGACAGCTGACCTGAACAAGGGGGAGCTAATGGACACCCAAACTGATAACTGGGAAATCAGCATTGGACTAACTCAGACCTCTGAACATGGGTCTCAGTTAGAAGGCCTGAGCAGTCTAAGGAACCTCTGACAGTGGAACCAGGATATATTCCTGGTGCACAAAAGGACTTTGGGAGCACATTCCCCATAAAGGGAATCTCCCTTAGTCTAGAGGCAGGAGGAAGGGCCTAGTCCCTACTCCAAATGACTTGACAGATCCCTCCTGGAAGGCATCACCCTCCCTGTGGAGTGAGAGGGGATGGGAAGGGAAGGGGGTCAGAGGGCATGAGAGGGAGTGATGGAGGGAGAGGGATCAGGAATCAATATGTAAAATAAGAAAAAATGATTAAATTTTAAAAATTAAATTAAATAAATCGATCAACAGAAGCAAAAATAGAAAGGAATATGTCACTGGGTTTGGTCATCTCAATACTAGAGAAGATCAGTTAGTATGACCTACTTTAAGTAAGAGTACACAGGATGTTGTACATTGACTCTATGGTAGGAAGAGGAGGTTTTAATGAAGAGAGACATCCAATGATGAAAAACACGCTTAGAGCAAGAGCAGCCACCAGAGTTCTGTCAAAATGAAATGCACTATGAAAACCTGGGCAGTAGGAGTAGAGGATTGGCAAAAATCATTGAGTGTCAGGTTACAAATCACTTAGTAATAAAGGAGTATTAGTTCAATGATGAACTTTCCCGATAGCAGCCCGAGTAAAGTGTGTTTGGTTATAATGAGGCTGGGTGACAAGAATATTAGGTCATCAAATTATTACTAAGATATTATATTCTTTAAGTATATGCTTATGGCTCTTTGAAACACAAATAATTGAAGAAGTATAAATATAAAAATATCATGGAAATTATAAGAGAAAAAAGTTGAATAAAATAAGCAAAACTTTCAAAAGTAAAAAAAAAAGAATATTAACAACAGTTGGTAATACTTACATTGCATGGAATTATAATATATTGAACATCTCCTATATGCCAAATTTACATTTCAGTTCCTTTAATATTCTCCAAAGTCTTGCTAGATACTGCTAATATGCCCACTTAGCAGTATTTGGAAGTATGAACTTCCAAAAGATGGAATTGGGGTAGCATTGCCAGAGTAACCAGCAGCACAGAAGCATTCTTCTCCATATTCCTTTCTTACTGTTACTCAGTCTAGGCCTTTCTCTATATCATATGTCTACAGAAAATATAAGCTCAAGAAAAGATGAGATTGGACTCATGGACCAAAGGTAGATAAGAGCATGAATTTCTAGATAACTCTGGGAAAAGCATATGTTCTTTTGAGTCTAAATTGTCAGCTGATGAAATGGAAGGACTGTATGTTAAGACTCAATGCTACACCATATATTAACTGTAAATGGAATCTGTGTGTCTGATGTTTTTACTTTTTGGACTCCATTAACCTGTAGGAACTGTCACTCTTAGTATCTATCTAATCTAGTGTCAGTATCCCTGCCACTTCCTTTATCCAGACCTCATAGCATGGATCACTTCTTTTGCCTTCATCCCTAGAACCTTATACCACACAATCAGAGCAGGTAGCATTCCCTAGTTTCCCTTGCAATTCAAATAAATCCTATACCTACTTATGCTGCTTCTCCTCTGTGTTCAGAAGAGATCCATAACAGCCAAGACTCCCTACTTTTGTGTTTCCTGTCAGAACCTGGTCTGCTCCTTTGCCCTACACCCAGTTCTGTACCCCTTCCCTTAAGGATCCCTAATAACAAATGCCATCCCAATGGTCATTAGATTATGTTGCATTGACCTGACCACATCTTTTCTTTAATTCACTCCATTTGCAATCTATCCTTATTTATCCATGCATTTCTTACACTTTCAACAACCACCATGCTATACACTTTAGAAACAAACTAACAAAATTTTTTCTAATCCACTGTACAGTCCATAAAAGTAGGAACCTGAAATGTCCTTGTCCCTCTTTGTGAGGCACAGGTTGACTCCTTCCTTTCTGCACCATAGTGTGCTACCGGATCTCAGAGTTATTGCACTCTCCTAAACCCACTGTATTCAGGCTCAGGGCAACCCTGGTCTGGGCCACTCCACAAGGAAACCCAAGGTTGAGAGAGCGAAACCCCGGCCAAGTTAGATCTATCTTGCCTTTTTTATACACACATCTCTGTCTATCTGGAACAAACATTTTGACTTGTACTTAAAAGAACTCACCCAACGCTATGCAGGCTGATAGAGACACCAAAACCAGAGCACGAAAGCACATCATGGAAAAACAGGCTTGCAATCCAGTGAAGTCTTCAACTCTGGTCTGTAGTAAAGGAGAATGTACTGGTGTCCTGGCCCTACTGCTCTGCTGGAGATGCACCCAGAAATCTTGGCCATTAAGCACAATTATAAAATCCTTGATGACAGAAAACCCCTCCCTCTTCTAAGATGCTCCCAAGGCTCTACGTGAGATATCTAAGCTACACCGCTTGTTTATTCTGCTTAACCTGTGTATTCACACACCCACAGTTTGCCCTCTTTTGTTTGAATAGTCACAGCCCAACTCTCAGATTATAGATGTCCAGAAACTCTTTCAACAACTTTTTCTTCACATATTTCTCCCTCTAATGCTCTCACCTCAGTGCTCTGGAATCTTTCCGAAGCCTGGCCAATGCCTTCAGAAGAGTGAAACTTTAGTTGGGGGTCCCCATAATAGGTTAGCAATCCTTAAAGCTTACTACAAGCCCAGAGCTGCTTGTCACAGAGTTTAGAACACATCCCTTAACTTCTGTAGCCTGGTATTTTTAGAGTTTCTCAATTGTTGTAGTGATCTTAAATTCGATCCAGGCTCCTTCATGAAGTCTAAACTAGCTTTGCAATATTTCTGCCAAGTGGTATCCCACACAGCCAAGGTCAGGGACCTCACTAGCATTCAGAGCAGACATTATATTTAGAATTAATTCCCTTAGAGTAAATAAGCTGCATTTCCCTAAATCCTGAACTCTTAATTATCTATTCATTATTTCATATTTATTATAGTTACCAAACTGAGGGGCCCTTGAGAACTGTTGTGGATGGTAAGATGATTCCAAGACACAGACCCTTTTCTCAAGCAATGCTCTGAAGAGAAGACAGACACTGAAGTGCATGTGAGAGCTCCACACTAGAGGGGTACAGTGTAAGTGTGCACCTGAGAGGGTCTCCTTTACTAGGTGCAGATGACTGAGTGGTGTAGCTCAAGTCCTCTCTCATGATGATTCTAAATACCCTGTAAGAGGTATTTCTTTCAACTGGTCTGGTACACCTGACTATTCAGTCAAAGTTGAGATGAGAGTCTCTAGGTACTGGTATGGAAATATAGACTTGTTATATCATGAAGGGAAAATGCAAGTCGTAGATTATCATGGTTGCTTTGGGACATAGTCTGTCAGTTCTCTGAAAGCTCAATGTAGAGTTTTCCCACCAGGCTCAAAAACTCTAGGCCAAGGCATGTACTCAAGATAATTAAAAATGCCAGCCATACAAAAACTTCTACATAAATAACACTGTTATTTATAATAGCCCCAAAGTAAAGCTATCTCAAATGAATGGCTAAATAAAAACATCATCCTGGGCTCTAGGGGCTAAGGAAAAGAAATATTGAGGATCAACTGCTAATGTGTAGTAACCTGTCTTGTGGGGCTTCAGTCAGATCCAGTCAACTTGCCTGGTTCATACCTGAGAGGGAGAGTGTGGATTGAAAAGTGGCAGGTAAAGATACTAAGGAAAAGACTGAGATACAGAATAGAGTCAGGAGGGCAATCCAGTGAATACTGAATGCCCCAAGTTTATTCTTCAACATTTTTAAATACCACAGCTAAAAAGGGGGAGGTGTCAAAAGACTTCCTTATCAAGAAACAAGGAAGAAACAGACTTCTTTAATTCTCCAAACATTTTGTAACCCTACATTAGACTAAATATCTCCTTATCTGTCTTTGAGGTTTAAGAGTAACCACACCTCAGACCCAGTCTCTTGGTATTACAATCAGATATCCACACCTAAGACCAAACATTCTACAGTAGCCATGCCTTAGACCTTTAGGTCTTACGATTTTAACCTTGGAAGAGTAGGGATAGTTTGAACTCTCTGACCTTAAGTCAAGATGAAGCCAAGCCATTTTTATGGGCTCTGACACTAATGGAAGGAACTGCTGTTTGGTTTTAATCTTTTCAGTGAGGAAAACATGCTGGGGAAAAATAGTGGTGAGTATAAAGTACACTATGTGTCTTTAAAATACACCTTATTAGTTTTCTTAGACCTTCATACCATGTGTTCTGATCATGTTCCTATCCACCTCTTCCCATCGTTCCTCCAGATCCACTCCCACATTTTACTCCTTTGACTTCCTGCCCTCTCCTTTATTTCAAATAACCCAGTAAGTCCAGTTGTGCTGCCCATATACTCCTGAGTACGACACTATCCACTGCAGTCAAACCCTTAAAGAAACGAACTCTTCCTCCCTCACAAGCTATTAGCTGTCCAAAGATGTTCACTTAGGGATGGGTAACTCACTGACCCCTCTGCTTTTGTATAGAGTGTTGATTGGCTTCAGCTTGTACATGTCTTGTGCAGGCATGCTGTGAGTTCACAAGTATAACAATGCTGTCATCTCCAGAATAAAGTGTTTCACTTTGGTTCTCCTCAATCTCCAACTGTTATAACACCCACCCACCCACCCATGAAATGTTTCCTAAATCTTGTGTTATATAATTTAAAGGGTGTGTTCTAAGTAAATTATAATTTCATGAACTACAGACTTTTAGACACAGTATGTATAATCTGACCACATGTTTTAATAGCAGCAAACATCTATAATTGCACAGCAAACATTCTGGATGCTTTGTTTCTAATTATTCAAAACAACATGCTTTGACATTAAGTTTTTTCATTTGTTTGCATTTTCTATTTTTATCCATCCTTACATTATTTTCCCAAATGTTTCTTGAGAGCCAGCAGTGTGGAGAACTGTATATTCAGTGTTCTGTGTACAGCACAGCAGTGTTCAGAATAACCCTGTGATTCACCCTAGAAGATCCTGCAGTCTTTTTATAAGGCAAAATGCTTTAATCTGTCCACAATCACACTGACTGTTCTGTAGCCAAATAAAGATGGAAGTACCGAGGGGTTAGGCAAGGTACAGGAGACAGCAGGGGCCAACAGAGGTGTGTTTTCTTCCTCAGATCAAACCAATGTTGAAGAGTTGAATCAGTTCCCAGAGATGATCTACTCTATAAACACTTGCCTGGGCCAGGTTTTCTCTTATACTTTTATCTACAAAAGAAGTTGTGTTGGTCCTCTTTCCCTCTGGGCCTGTTGGGCACCTGATAGAGAAGGGAAAGAGGCAGGAAGGGAGACTGAAAGCTTTGTTTGCAGTCCATGAGCACAAGCAGACAGCTCTCCAGGAGACAGACTTCAGTGAAGCAGCTCAATTTTATTCCAGAGTAAAAGGAATATACAGGATTGGGGAGGCTTGGGACAAATCCTAATTTGCATTAAGTGGCACACTCCTATCACAAGGCTTAATATGTAACAGTAGGGTCCTATAGCAGAACTGCCAGAGCAAGTCTTCTTAGCAGGGATGTGTGCCCAGAGTCAAGCTAAAGATGAATCAGGCATCTGATTTAGAGACATATTTCAGATAAGATCAGTCCTCCAGGCCCAAAGACATTTTCCAGATAAGGGCAGACAGAGCTGAAGCTTTGCTGGGGAGGGAGGAAGTTCCATATTTCTGGGTTTAGAGAAAAAGCTGCTAAGTTTAGGACAGACTGTAACCTCTAACTAGAGGGTAATATATTCCAACAGGAAATTTGGTCTTAAAGAGTATGTTAATAAGTATACCCCAATCTCAATGCACAAACAACAATCTGTGTCAGGCTCTTGTTTGAACAAGGCTGTTTCAAAGTTCTCTGGCACATGCACCACAAGTGCACAACAAGCACACACATAAACACACACACACACACACACACACACACACACACACACACCAGTAGGAAGGAAAATACTTTGTTTTCCCTAGACAAATGGCCTTTGAAACCTAGCAAAAAGCCTTGGTACTCAATTTATGAACATTATTCAGTGATTTCCCATCATAACGTAAGAGATACAAATGGACTATTCTCACATCACAGGTGCATTTATGACTCCAGGGTATTTGGAAAACACAGGAGGCCTCATCTAAAGTTTACCTGAATTTAAGTGTAGCCTTCCTGTCTCATGATGACTTAGCAAAAACGATAGCTGAAGTAGGGATTTCCATCATCTCATACCATATCACGAAGTTGTTCACGATGTCTAATTCTCTGTGTCACTATGGCTATAGTTGACACATCTCTTTCCCCTTAAATGTAGGTTAATCTGTATTAATGACTTTTCCTTGAGGTGCTGAGGTGTTGTTTATAGATTTCTATGTGGAACTATGTGACCTTAGTAGAAAAATTCTAGGAAATGACCTGGAATTCTAAGACTTTGGAAAAACATGGTAGCACACATGTCTCTGGATGTTCTTAATGCTACAAGCTTTCACATATGTACTAATTTATTCAGATTAAGAATTTTCAGGCTAGAATAGATAGAATAGCCTAGACAAGAGCAAACTATACATGGAACTTTGTCTACTATGACTCTGACTCATCATGGATGAACTTTAATGGAGGACACTGCACTAGGAGCTCAAAAGTTCAGGAATACAATCTGGACCATTGCATGTCCTCTCTTGGAAGGTCTTATGGCAATCTGAATGGGTTTTTTTTTACATACTGTCATGGATTGACCCAGTTGGCTTCTTCTGTTGGGTCATGTAATCCCTTAAATCCTACTTTTTGGAACCCTACTATGGGCTGAGCTTCTCTCTCACACTGACTCAGTCATTGTCAGCACCAGATTGACTCCATGGAGAAGGACATCCAATGTGAGCAGAACACAAAAAGCTGAAATCCGGAATCATAATCAGCTTCTGCCAAATACTCTGAGCATGGGTAGCTGATGCTCTCTGAAACTCCAGATGACTGCAGTAACAACAGCCTTGACCTGATGATGTCTGTCACCTAACTGGTGGTCAGGATACTCACTGATTGTTTATAAATGACTGTCAGTGGTTCAGGCTTCACCCTGAGTGACTTATTTGGTTATGTACCCTTTTGTAAGCCAGATGCATTATTTTATAACCATTATTTCACTTTTGTTTTATGATTAGCACAGTAGCAACTTTCCTAGAATAACCTTTAATTTCCTGTCCTTAGTATGTTTCTGTCTTTTATGGGACTTATAATAAAGCTCCTTTTTGATGTGATATGCTAAAATAAAAAGATATAATGCATTTATATAAAACTAATAGTACAGACAATATGCTGGTTGGGGTCAACCTTACATGAGTAACCACACATACACACACACACACACACACACACACACACACACACACACACACTGTGCTAGGTTTATTTGAAAGTAAGCAGGGGACATTGTGATACATCAAAATGATGCTGTACAAATCAGAGATTTAGCTGAAGGCTAGCTAAGCAACATTTAAGGCAAAACAGCTCTGTAAGCTGTTTTAAAATAACATTCATTGGCTACAAGGGTTAGTAGTGGGGTCTCCAAAGGTGGCACTGGTCCCAGTTTGACTAGATAATTGACAGACTAGCATCCTCTTGAAGTGCTATTTGCTTGATGTAGTGGCATTGGCACAAGACTATGATTTTGAAAAACCTTGTGAATTATTCCTTCTTATTTGCAGATTTTACACACACACACACACACACACACACACACACACACTCCTTTTTGTTTCCTTATGTTGAGGCTTAACAAATGCCACTTCATTTGTGTCCTTGGAAATTTCACAATGATAAAATTACAGGTTTAGTTGGACCATTGGAGGTTCTTCCAGTGTCTTCTGCACTGGAAGAAGTGATATTCTAGTCTTGGTGTTTGTCACACTAGAATGGGTCATTATGGGATAGCATCTTCCACAGAGCCTGCTGATAAAAAAAATTCTTCAAGGGCACACATTAGGTTTATGACTTCCCAGGCCAGTGCTTTACTCAGTGAACCCTTGACTAATTCCATTACTATTAGGTAAAGCAGAGTTCAGGACTCAGTAGGACATGGCTTGCCCTCACCTCAGGCCTATTCCTGTGTGTGCAATCCACTGATTGGTGGAATAACTCAGTGGATTGGGATGACTTGTGGAGCTGACCAAGATTTTCTCCCATTCTGAGGGTTGACTATTCATTTGTTATACCACTATGTTATACATATATAAGGTTTTTAGTTTAATGAGATTCTATACCTTAATTGCTATTCTTATTTCTCCTGTTTCTAGAATCCTGAAATCATATGAGAACATTTTATCATGTGATTGTAAGATGAAGCATACTCTTTTCTTACACTTCATACAACAGTCTCAGAGTATTAGTGCATATGTTAAGGCCCTTCATTATTTGCAGTTGAGTTTTGTTCAAAACAAGAGGTATGGGCATAATTTCATTTGACTGCTGACCTGAACAAGGAGGAGCTCATGGACTCCCAGACTGATAGCTGGGAAATCAGCATTGGACAGACTCAGATCCCCCTGAACATGGGCCTCAGTTAGGAGGCCTGGGCTGTCTAAGGGACCTCTGACAGTGGATCTAGGATGAATCCCTGGCACATAAAAGGACTTTGGGAGACAATTCCCTATGGAAGGATGCTCCCTTAACCTAGAGGCAGGAAGGAACTTGATAGATATTGTTGATCCCTCCTGGATGGCATCACCCTCCCTGTAAAGTGTTGGGGGTGAATGGGATGGGAGGGGGTTCAGGGGTCATGGGAGGGAGGGAGAGGGAACTGGGATTGATATGGAAAATAAGAAAAAGTAACAAATATATATAAAAAATTAACACTAAAAAAGAACTAAGGTACATAAGCGACCAAAAAAAACTTACATAAGCAACTCAAAAAAAACTCTGCCAGGGAACTCATACAGCTGACAAACACCTTTAGCAAAGTAGCAGCATACAAAATAAACTCAAAAAAATCAGTAGCCCTACTTTATTCAGATGGCAAAGGGACTAAGAAAGAAATCATAGAAACATCACCCTTTACAATAGCCATAAACAACATAAAGTATCATGGGGTAACACTTACCAAACAAGTGAAAGATCTATATAATAAGAACTCTGTGGCTTTAAAGAAAGAAATTAAAGAAGATACCAAAAAATTGAAAGATCTCCCATACTCTTGGATAGGTAGGATAAACATAGTAAAAATGGCATCCTGCCAAAAGCAATCTACAGATTCAATGCAATCCCCATCAAAATCCCAACATAATTCTTCACTAACCTTGAAAGGCTAATAATCAACTTCATATGGAAAAACAAAAGACCCAGGATAGCCAAAACAACCCTGTACAATAAAAGAACTCCAGGAGGCATCACCATTCCTGACTTTAAGCTCTACTATAGAGCTATAGTCCTGAAAACAGCCTAGTACTGGCACAAACATAGACAGGTAGACCAAGGGAATAGAATCAAAAATCCTGACATTAACCCATACACCTACAAACACCTGATTTTTGACAAAACAGCTAAAAGTATACAATTGGGGGAGGAAAGCATCTTCAACAAATGGTGCTGGCACAATTGAATGATGGTGTGCAGAAGACTGCAGATACACCCATGTCTATTGCCATGCACAAAACTCAAGTCCAAATGGATCAAAGACCTCAACATAAATCCAGCCACAATGAACCTATTAGAAGAGAAATTAGAAGGTCCCCTTGAACAAATTGGTATAGGAGACAGCTTCCTGAACATAACTCCAGTAGCACAGACACTGAGATCAACAATTAATAAATGGGACCTCCTCAAACTTAGAAGCTTCTGTAAGGCAAAGGACACAGTTGACAAGACCAAATGGCGGCCCACAGACTGGGAAAAGATTTTCACCAATTCTACATCTGACAAAGGGCTGATCTCCAAAATATACATAGAACTCAAGAAACCAGTCAATAAAACACCAAATAACCCTGTTAAAAATTGGGTACAGAACTGAAGAGAGAATTCTCAATAGAGGAAATCTAAAAGGCTGAAAGACACTTAATAAAGTGCTCAACATCTTTATCAATCAGGGAAATGTAAATCAAGACAACTTGGGGATACCATCTTACTCCTGCAAGAATGGCTAAAATTATAAACACCAATGACAACTTATGCTGGAGAGGATGTGGAGAAAGGGGAACACGCCTCCACTGCTGGTGGGAATGCAAACTTGTACAGCCATTTTGGAGATTAGTATGGCTGTTCCTCAGGAAAATGGAAATCAGTTTACCACAGGACCCTGCAATCCCCCTCTTAGGCATATACCCAAATGACCCACATCCATGCAACAAATACATGTGCTCAACTATGTTTATAGCAGCATTATTTGTAATAGCAAGAACCTTAAAGCAACCTAGATGCCCCTCACCTGAAGAATGGATAAAGAAAATGTGGCACATCTACACAATGGAATACTACTCAGTGGGGAGGGAGAGGACAATGGAATCTTGAAATTCACAGGCAAGTGGATGGAACTTGAAGAAACCATTCTGAATGAGGTAACCTAGTCTCAAAAAAGAGGAACATGGTATGTACTCTCTCATATATGGATTTTAGACCTAGAAAAAAGGATCACCAGCCTATAATTCACACTGCCAGAGAAGCTAGGATACAAGGAGGATTCTAAGAGATTCATATAAGGTCCCTCACAGAAGGGGGAAGGGACAAGTTCTCCAGCACACATGGGGAGTTGGGGGGGGCAGTGAGTGGAGAGGGAACTAGGAGAAAGAGAAGGGGAGGAGAGGAAAGCATGTGGGACTAAGATTGAGTCAGGGTAGGAATAGAAGACAGGAGAGAGATTGAGAGAGAGAGAGAGAGAGAGAGAGAGAGAGAGAGAGAGAGAGAGAGAGAGAGAGAGAGAGAGAGAAATAAAAAAGGGATCCATTATAGGATTGAAGAGAAAACTGAACCTAAAGAAATGTTCAGAGACCTATAAGACTGACTCCAACTAACAATTTGAGCATAAATGCCCTTCTCTGATAATGAGATCAACAATTAACTCATCTACCATCATGAAGCCCTCACCTAGTACCTGTTGGAAACAGAAGCAAACACCCACAACTAAACACTGAGTCGAACTAGAATCCAGATGCAGAGAGGGAGGACAAGACCACACTACAGAAACACATAAAGACAGCTGACCTGAACAAGGAGGAGCTAACAGGCCCCCAGACTGATAGCTGGAAATCCAGCATGGGACTGACTCAGACCCCCTGAACATAGGTCTCAGCTAGAAGGCCTAAGCAGTCTAAGGGACCTCAGACAGTGGAACCAGGATGTATTCCTGGTGCACAAAAGGACCTTTCAGGCACGTCCCCCTTGGAGGAATACTCCCTTAACCTAGAGACAGGATAAAAGTCCTAGTCCCAACTTCAAATGACTTGACAGATTTAGATGACCCCTCCTGGATGGCATCACCGTACATGTGGAGTTGGGGGGGGATGGGAGGAGAGGGTGGTTGGGGTGCATGTGAAGGGGGGAGAGGGAGGGAGGGAGGAAGAGAGGGAGAGAGAGAGGGAACTGGGATAGATATGTAAAATTAAAAACATGAAATAAAATAAAAAAAAAGAACTATGGGCCAAGAAAAGTAATAACATCGATAGTTAAAATTATCATAGGTCTTGTAAATTAGAATTATAGGATAAAATATAAATGATCACACATGGAAATTAATTAAATTGAGGCAAATGCACTGACAGAAATTCAACTTAAATTTGACTAAAAGCATCTATTGGATAAATTTTCCCTTTTACATGGTGAGTCCAGAGGGTGAATAGAGCTTCAAGTTCAATTACAAAAAGGGACATGGACTGGTATATATGATAATCACATATGTGCACTTGTCTTTTATCACACCATACCAGCTGTGTTCATTGCTGGAGCATCAAATCTAGGATGGTTTTGCTGAGAGGAAGAATCAATGTGGGGTAATTAGGTCACTGGGCATAACATCTTGGAAGAGATTAATGTAATTCTTACAAGACCCATTCTACTTCCTGTTCTACAACTCAGTTTCTTCTGAACATGCCTCTACTATCATAACTCTACATGTTATGAGGTATGCAGCAGATGCAACCAGATGATATCAACAAACTCCTGAACCTTGGGGACTGTGAGTCAATTACCTCTTTCTTTTTTCTTTAATATAGAAACAATCTTATTTTCCATATCAACCCCAGTTCCCTGTCCCTCCTATTCTCCCATAACCCCACAGAAACCCCCTAAACCCACCACCACATCCACTCCCCAGGGAGCTTGAGACCTTCCATGGGGATTATCAAAGTCTGTTCACATCATTTGGGGATGCATCTGGGCTGAGAGAGTACCCTCCATGGGGAATGGGCTCCCAAAGTCCATTTGTTCATTAGGGATAAATATTGGTTCCAATGTCAGAGATCTCATTGAGTGCCCAGGACTCTTAACTGGCACCCACCTTCAGAGAGTGTGGTTCAGTCCAATGCTAGTCCCCCAGCTTTACAACTGGGGTCCCTGTGCTCTCATTTGCTCAGGTCAGCTGTTTCTGTGGGTTTCCCAAAGATCCAGGCCACTTTGCTCATCACTCCTCCCTCTCTAAATCTGGATTCCAGGAGTTTGGCTCAGTGTTTAGCTGTGGGTGCTTCTGCTTCCATCAACTACTGGATGAAGGCTCAAGGACGGCATTTAAGATAGTCACCAATCTCATTATAGGGGAAGGGCATTTAAGGTAGCCTCCCTTAGATTGCAATTGGGGTAATCCTTTTGGATCTTTGAACATTTCTATGGTGCCAGATTTCTCATTAAACCTATAATGACTCCCTCTATTAAGGTATCTCTTTTCTTGTTCTCCTCTTTTCTTCCCCCAACTCAGTCTTCCTGATCTCTCATGTTCTCCTCCACCTTCCCCTTTTCTTTTCCCCACCTCCCTTCCACCACACATAGTGGTCCCAATTTGCTTAGGAGCACTTGTCCCTTTCCCCCTTCTCTGGGGAAATATGTATGTCTCTCTTGGGGTACTCATTTCCTAGCTTCTCTGGAGGTGTGCATTGGATCGTAGGATGACAGTACTTTGCTTTATGCCTAATATCCATATATGAGTGAGTACATACCATGCTTGTCTTTCTATAATGGGGTTACTTCACTCAGGGTAGTTTCTTCTGGTTCTGTTCATTTGCCTGCTAATTTCAAGATTCCATTGTTTTTGTTTGTTTGTTTTTGTTTTCTGCTGAGTAAAAATACCCATTGTATAAATGTATCACTATTTCTCCATCTATTCTTCAGTTGAGGAGCATCTAGGTTGCTTCTGCGATCTGGCTATTACAATGCTGCTATGTACATACTTGAATAAATGTCTTAGTTTTATGAATGTGCATCCTTTGGGTATATGCCCAAGAGTGAAATTGCTGGATCTTGAGGAAGACTGATTCCCATTTTCCAGAGAAACCACCACACTGATTTCCAAAATGTCCACACAATATTTGCACTCCCATCAGTAATGGAGGAGTGTTCCCCTTTCTCCACATCCTCTTCAACATAAACTGTCATTGGTGTTTTTTATTTACCCATTCTGGCAGGTGTAAGATGGTTTCTCAGAGTTGTTTTGATTAGCATTTCAATGGTTAAGAGTGTTGAGCAATTTCTTAAGTGTCTTTCATCCATTTTAAATTCATCTATTGAGAATACTCTATTTAGTTCTGTACCCCACTTTATTATTGGATTGTAGCCAAAATCACCCTGTACAATAAAGAAATTTCAGGAGGCATTACCATCCCTGACTTCAAGCTCTACTATAGCACTATAGTAACGAAAACAGCTTGGTATTGGCACAAAAAAAGCACAGGTAGACCAAGGGAATCAAATTGAAAGCCCTGATATTAATCTGTATACCTATGAACACCTGATTTTTGACAAAGAAGCTAAAATTATACAGTGGAAAAGAGAAAGTATCTTCAACAAATTATGCTCACATAACTGGATGCTGACATATACCCAAATGAACCATATTCATACAACAAGGACATCTGTTCCACTGTGTTCATAGCAGCATTATTTGAAATAGCAAGAACCTGGAAGCAATCTAGATGCCCCTCAACTGAAGAATGGATAAAGAAGATGTGGCACACTTACACAATGGAATACTATTCAGCAGAAAAAAATGGAATCTTAAAATTCCCAAGCAAATGGATGGAACTTGAAAAAACAATCCTGAGTGAGGTAACCCAGTCACAAAAAGAGAAATATGGTACGTATTCACTCATATATGGATTTTAGACATAAAGCAAAGGATCACCAGCCTATAATTCTCACTGCCAGAGAAACTAGGATTCAAGGAGGAACCTAAGAGATTCATACAAGGTCCCTCACAGAAGGGGAAAGGAACAAGATTTCCTGAGAATATTGGGAGGGGGAGGCAGTGAGTGGAGAGGGAGTTAGGAGAAAGAAAAGGGGAGAAGAGGAGGACATGTGGGGCCAGGAAGATTGAGTCAGGGGACAAATAGACTAGAGCAAAAGAGAAAGAGAGAGAGAGAGAGAGAGAGAGAGAGAGAGAGAGAGAGAGAGAGAGAGAGAGAGAGAGAGAGGGGGAGAGAGAGAGAGAGAGAGAGAGAGAGAGAGAGAGAGAGACCATAAAAGAGGGAGCCATTATAGGTTTGAAGAGAAAACTGACTCTAGAGAAATGTCTAGAGACCTACAAGGATGACACCAACTAACAATCTGAGCAACAGTGGAAAGACTACCTTAAATGCCATTCCCCAATAATGAGATTGATGGCTAACTTATATGACATCACAGAACCCTTATCTAGTAGCTGATGGAAACAGAAGCAGACACCCACAGCTAAACACTGAACTGAACTGGAATCCAGATGCACAGAGAGAGGAGTGATAAGAAAAGGGGACAAGACCAGGCTACAGAACCCCCACAGAGACAGCTGACTTGAACAAGAGGGAGCTAATGGACCTTCAGACTGATATCTGGAAAACCAGCATTGGACCAACTCAGATCCTCCTGAACATGGATCTTAGTTAGAAGGCCTGGGCAGTCTTAGGGACCTCTCACAGTTGAACCAAGATGTAACCCTGGTGCACAAAAGGACTTTGGGTGCACATTTCCCATGGAGGGATATTCCCTCAACCTAGAGACAGGAGAGAGAGCCTAGTTACTACTCCAAATGACTTGACAGATTTTGTTGATTCCTCCTGGAAGGTATCACCCTCCCTATGGAGTGGGGGCTGGGTGGGATGGGAGGGTGATCAGGGAGCATGGGAGGGAGGGAGGGACAGAGGGAGGGAAGGAGAAAACGAGGGAGAGGGAAGTAAGAAATATAAATAAATATATAAGACTGTTTGCAAATTTTTAAAAAAGATTACAGATAGATCTTTATCTATAACCATGCACAAAGCTTAAGTCCAAATGGATCAAAGACCTCAACATAAATCCAGCCACACTGAACCTCTTAGAAGAGAAAGTGGGAGGTACCTTTGAATAAATTGGTACAGATCACTTTATGGACATAACTCCAGAAACACAGATACTGAGATCAACAATTAATAAATAGGACCTCCTGAAACTGAGAAGCTTCTGTAATAATGTAAAGGACAAAGTCAACAAGACAAAACAAAAGCCCACAGAATGGGAAAACATCTTCACCAACCTGACATCTGACAGAGGGTTGATTTCTAAAATATACAAAGAATTCAAGAAGCTAGTCACAAAAACACCAAAAATATTTCTTTTCTTTATAAAGAACCCTGTCCAAAATATGTTGGGATGTTAACAGCAACCAGAGGCTGCCAAGACAATATTGCCTCCCAGAACTTAACAATAAAACTCTATTGCTAAAAACACCATCTGCTTCACAAAATGAAGTTGACACAATTGATCTGGAACTAACCCAGAAACCTTCCTGAGCACTCATAGACTTAGAAGGCTCTATGAATGTTGCCAAGAAATAAAAAAACAATCAGTACTGCTGCCTACTTGTAAAGCTTGAGAAACATGACAATGGCTGGCCTGGAAAGGTATCCCCAGTGGTGCTGTAGGGAAACTTATATCATAGGGATAACAAAAAACTAATTGGTCATATATGGTAATCCATGCCTGCTACTGTAAACCTAGCCAACTACCCATGGATGAAGAGGTAAGAGGCCCTAGGAGAACACCTATTTCTGTCATTTTCCTAAATTAATATAGTTTCTATCCTTGCTCTAAATCATTATCTTATACCCTCAGATATGTATAGCTCTTAGTTCTCACCAAAGAAGCTTCTTTCTTAGCAGCAAACTCTGCTACAGAGATCTACAACTGCTCTAAGGACAGAGAGCAGATGACTTAAGAGCCCAAGTCTCAGTACATCGACATCTACAGCACAACCCCCAATGTAAAACTCAGGGAACATCACAGAAGAAGACAGAAAGCCTACCAATTCCAGAAGGCAAGACAGCCAACTTTAAGATCATGTGTTCTAGACATGACAGAAATGCTCCACCCATGAAATTTCAACAATAGAGTTGCATAAACAATGTTTATATAATAAACACGCTGTTCAACATGCCAAAGTGAATGGTAGAAATTTCACAAGGTCCTACCCCTAGGTGAAGGACTACAGGTAATTAATGGCTGCAGAGAGAGAGAGAGAGAGAGAGGGAGAGAGAGAGAGAGAGAGAGAGAGAGAGAGAGAGAATCTGTTCTCACCCAGGATGATATGAGCTCCCCTTTTGGCTATGTAATCCTAAGTGATCAGCCCTTATCACATGCATAAATGAGTAACAATGAATAAGATTAATAGGGGTTGTGTAATTGGGAGTGTGTGTGTATGCAACAATAATAATTAAAGAAGAGGGCATGGATTTGAGAGGGAGTTGGGGAGAACAGTAGAGGAGTGGGAGTGTGAGGAATGGAGGTGGTGTAAACACAGTGCTTATGAACGGAATTCTAAAAAAATTAATTAATTAATTTAAAATGTATGTGGCTGGTTATTTTTGTCTGCATATGGTTTTGTAACCAAGTATATGTATGATGCTTTCAGAAGCTAGAAAATGCCAGAAATCAGATATGCTGGAACTTGAGTTACAGAAGGCTGTGAACCACTATGTATGCGTTGAGATTTGAACCTAGATCCTCTGGAAGAGTGAAGTGGGAGGGCAGGATAGAGGGCAAATACAAAGAGGGGTGACTAACACTAAAGGTCTTTTGAAGTATCTGTATAGAAGCCTATTACCATAATAGCTCACTAAAATGTATACATGTATAAAAGGAGTTTGAATGGGGTTACCATATAATGTGTGGGAAATTTTTCCAACTAGATATTGTGTGCCATCAAATACAAAACACCCAGATTGTGGGTGGCATATATTTCTTTGAGCTGTTGGCCAATGGGGTTTCATAACTCCACAAACTTTATAGACTATTGCCAATGACTATTAGTTATCTTCCTCAACTGGATAGCAAAACCCTATTGCTGAGCAAACACATACTCACAATCATAGCAGATGAAAAATCTAGCTGGTATTCCTCTAGAAACTTCACCCACACTGGCTAGAATCAATAGTTTTGAAAGATGCCTATATGCTACAAGAGAAGAAATTATGAAGTTCTTCCAGCTGCAAATCTTGCAATGAGCAATAACAACTGACCAGCAAGATATGCCTAATGCTACAATAATGTTACAAATGTTATGGTACTTTCAACAACTTTTAATGGATTTGAGGCCTGTTCAAAATGCAAACTATATATGAAAGTATCAATGAGGCCAAGAACCTGAAGCTAGATATAAAGGACCATAGAAGAAAAGCTTTCTGCTAAAACATAGCAATAAAACAACTCCTGGTGACATACTGATGTACCCATAGACAAATGCATCACTCAACTCTTGAAGAAAAGGTTCTGTCAAGGTTCTGTTTGTAATAGATGGTAATTAAGAAAGAGACTCAGGACTGCTCGATGTGCAAAGAATAAAGGACTTTGGGATGTCCATCCCTTCCTGGAATGTCTGTATATCCCTCCTCCCCAAACTCAGGGATCATTGCAAAAGAGGGGAGAGATTATGAGAGCCAGATGTTTTAGACAATTTCAAGAAAACAGTGTTTTCAGACACAACAGGGCAGGTGCACATATGAAATCAGACTTTCACAGCATATGCAATACCTGCACAAACTCAAGTGAGACAAAAGTCCCAGAACAGAGAAGGCAAAGTGGCCATGAAGTCCTAACACTAACCGAAGAGTGAATCACATTGATCACTTGCAGGGGAGGGAAAATCAGATGGCTTCAATGGAGTTTGTGGTGCTTTGAATGATCAAAGGCCTCCAAAATGTAGGGCATCTGAATTCTTCACACCCATTTGATGCTGCTTAGGAAGGTATGCCTTTATTTAAGGACATATCACTGAAGGGTTTGAGAATTTGAATACTCTCCCAATTTTCTCTCTCTATTTGGTGCTGTGGTTGAGGATGTGACCCCTCAGCGCCCTGTTCCTACCCAACATCACCCCCACCTCTGCCCACACCTGATGTCTGCGACCATGCTTCACTGCTTTCATGGATTCTAATTCTCTGGAACCATAACCCAAAATAAACTCTACTACAAGTTTCCTTGTTTGTGGTATTTTATTACAGCAGCAGAAAAGTAACTAATACAGAGTAACCCTGGGCATATCAATTATGCTCTAGGACAGGCCCCATGGTCAAGAGTGGTGACAAAAGAAAGAGAAAATGGACTCCATGCTTTCCTTTTAAGACAGAGAAAAAACATAGAGTTGGGTGGGTAGAAAGATGGAGGGATGATGTGGGAGAAGTTGGAGGAAAAGGAGGAAAGTGTTAAAAATACATACTAAGAAATTCTCAAAGAATAATGACATTATTGGTGTTCCTTATTTAAAAAAAAAAAGGAACAGGAGGAGGGAATAGGTGATTACTGGTTGTCAATCTGTAAAAGCAGTCCTATCTTAAGAGAAGTGCGGGATCTAGGGATGTGTCTGTGTTAGACAAGCTCTTTACTGTTGTGCTGCACCCTCAGCCCCACTCTTGAATTTCGCGGTAATCAAATAGAAAGACTTGGTTCCGCTCCAGCTCTGCCTTAGCAAGGAAAGAAAGAGACACATACTAAAAACAGATTTATCAGGGCCGAGGGACTGTGTCTGAATGGCTCAGTATCAGCTGCGAGAAAAGACGTTCGTCATGAAGATGGACTGCCGGCCTCCCCTGCACTAGAAAGGTCACAGTCACAGGAAGCTGTGAATTTGGCTCTGCCCAGTGACTAAGGGGGGGGGGGGAATTAAGTCACAGATGTAGGCAAAAAATCCACAGGCCAAAGATTATCAGGAAAAAATTTGTATGTATGTATGTATGTATGTATGTATGTATGTATGTATGTATATTGGACTGGAAACCTTAGAAAGACAAACTTCTTCTGAATTTCCTGAGGTTCTTCAAGAACTTCACCACAAAGTCCAAAAATTAAAAACAGACAAACAAACACTGCCCCCACCTCTTATATCATCTGTGAATCAATTTTGAGGTTAAAGGATAAACCTTTTCTCTTTTGAAATGCTACAGAGGAAAGGCAATGTGTGTGTGTGTGTGTGTGTGTGTGTGTGTGTGTGTGTGTGTGTGTGTGTGTGTGTGTGTGTGTGTGTGTGTTTCTAACTTAATATGTACAAAAGTTTCTATTCTGTCAAAGCTCAACGGTAACTCATCAACAGCAGACTACAAGCAGGTCACAAATTTTATATTAATCTGTTGTTGTGCTGCCCCCTGCTGGACAGTGAGAAGTTCACAGGTGAAGAGAGCCAGTGAATTTAGATCCAATGAGTAAGATACTAAACTCTTTATAGGGAATGTTCTACTTAAAATGAAATTATGCATTTCACAATGATAACAAAGGGCTAGGTATACAAGGCTGTGGTAGCATGCATGCCTATCCTGTAAGACACTCTGCATTCAAACCCTAGTACTCTCACTCCAAATATACTAACGTTATTCAATATTTTGCTCTTTGCAATGGTGAAAAGGCAAAGGAAAATGGCATAGATTATTTACAGTGATTTATTAATCACATGTAGTAATGTGACCCCTGGGGAAATCACCCAAGTGATTTCTCACTTACACCTCTGACAGGAAAACCTCAGTTCAAGGATGAAAACAAAAAAGCAGATACCACGTGTCATTTAAAAGTAAACGTTTACTCCAATAACACCAGGCTATGTGAGGATCACAAGGAGGAGTGCCCTATACCTGGGGAGCATAGGAAGGGTCTTCTAATACTTCCAGTGTTAGAACCATTGTCAAGAATAGTGAGGCTGTGAGAAATATCTAATTGTCTGTAATATCCCTTCACATGACAGTACATTTTAAATGTGTTAAGTGACATTCATAGTCATTCAGTTTTCTATATATCAATGTACAAATGAGCCTTCTGTATCTGCAGAGGCTATGGCTGCCTACTTCACCTCACCAAATGTATCTTAGTCCTCTCCCTAGGGCCGTTAGACAGTCTTTCATCAGGTTCAGGTTGGGGCACGTACATATGTAGCACATCTTTCTCTTTTCTGGCAACTGAACATTTTATACCACAAGCTGCCTCATTCTTCCATTGGAACCCTGATGCTCAAAACCTGCAATGGCTGAACTCAGTCTGTCTGGTCTCCCTTATTTACAACTATCCCAATGTCTGTGGCCTGGTGGGAGGGACCAGGTCAAAGCATCATTCTAGGCCTCTGGGATAATAGTTACTATCCATGTATGTTGTGGGTTCAACAGTGTGACTCAAGTTTTGGGTTTAGCAAAATAGAGGCTCTTCACAAACAAAAACAAAAGAAAAGAAACAAACAAAACAAAACAAACAAACAAACAAAAAAGAACACTGGCCAGGTCCAAGAGGTCCAAAACAGAGAAAATTCTCCAGGTAAAGCCCTGGCTAATGTTAGTGGAAGAATTATAAAGGCAAAACCCAAAAAGCTTGAATGTGGGGGAGTCAAAATAACATATTTTGTGTCTTGGTGCAGGAAAGGCTTGACTTTGTAACAGATGTCCAGCAGAGCCTCAGTCATCCAAGCAAATGAAAGCAGAATATAGTAGTTAACCTGTTTGACCTTGTGACTTATTACCTTGTAGGAATAAAGCATTTTGTAAACCTGTAAAAATTAGCACTTTTTGAGATCATGAAAGAATAATGTTTTTTTCAATTGTAAAGGACAACAAACTAAAAAGAAAGGAAGAAAAAAATGTATCCCTGACTATAATCCTCTGTTCATTGAAGAAGGGTACCATATCACTAAGATACTCCTCAGTTCTAAATTTGGACTCATCCTTGAGTTCTTGAGACCATGAAGCTAGAGATCTTACATGACATTTGCATGTGATATACAGACAAGAATTGAATTTCAATGTCAACCTCTATAAATTTTGCTTTATGTATATTTTGAAGTATTCCTTATTGTCACCTTTCCAATATGGAGTTGTACCAACATCATTTATTAATTTTTAAACACAGCTCCCTAGATGGCAGAATACAGAATGATTAAAAAATGCATTGTTCCTCAAACTTCCAATGTCTCTGTGTCATGTAAGGTCTAATACTTTATACTTTTTCTCATGTTTGTTTACATAAGACTATTCTGAAAAATATCCTCTTGCCTTGATCGTCTTAGTGCTAGATGACAGGCAAAACCATGTCTGCTTTATGTTTTTAATAATGCTCTTCAATTGAATTCTGCCCAATGTGTTTCAGCAGATAGATTCATGACTTGTCATTATAGCAGTATTGTCACAGCAATGTTTTATCTTTCTCAACAGAGTCTACAGGGTTCAACAGAACACAGATTACCCATTATTGTTGTTAAAGTACACATTGTTGGTAATTGATGTCCACCGGGTCTCATAGCTGTAACTTTATTTGTAATTGCTAAAAAAAATATTGAGAGGAAATACACTGATACCATGAAAATATTCTTATAGGGAAACTTCATCTACAATGTTAAAAGCAATAGACTCTAAGTCATAGAATAATACTTGTATTGGGTTTTCTATAACTAAAAGCAGTAACAGAAAGAATATTCTTCCCTAAGAGGCAACAGGATCAAGTGATGAGCTAGAATATGATGAGACAACAATCAACTGACATATCTCAATGGATCAACAAATCAAAAAAGCTTCTCCCCTTTGCTTTCACTCATTTTTGTGAGGAGTTGATAATCACTCAAGGTGCAGCTAACCCAGACTGACCTTGATCCAGTATCTGTGTCTTAGAGCTAGGAGGAGGGAGTAAGGTAATTCTGCATTGGCTCATACATTCTGCCTAGAGGAACATACACTGTCTGAGTCACAATTTTTCAAAATAAACCAAATCTTTATTGATGTATAGATGAACCAAGCTTAATCCTCTGTCCAGAAGAAAAACATGTCTAAATGGTTCCAAGGAGCTAACCCTCTGACCTAGACTTTGCATTTCAGAAACATGAAGTGTAGTCAATCTACTGTTCTCAATAGTCTATCCCTTTCTGAAGACAGAGCTAGACTTCATGACCCTTGAGTTTTAACTGACTCAGTGTTTGCTTCCAACTTATAAGCAGGCATAGTCCAAGGAGAACTTAAAGCATGGGAACAAGCATTAAGGCCCTTAAACTGGCCGGCATTGGTGGCATACACATTAATTCCTGCATTCAGGAGGCAGAAGCAGTGAATCTTTGCGAGTCTGGGCCAGCAGGGTCTAAAAAATGAGTTCTAGGATAACCAAGGGTTGTTACAGAGAAACCCTATCTCAGAAGGAAAGCCACCAAAAAAGGACTATTGACCTGGAAGATGATGGATGGGGGCTGCTGTCACTATAGAATGTCATGAAGTATCAAACTGCATCACAACCAACTATAGAACATCAGGCTCATAACCAGGGCAACAGTGAAGCAAACATTCTTGCCTCCAGTTCGTTGATTATGCTGCCAAGGTTGTATGTCTTGGAGCTACTGGCTACGAAGCTCATTGAGATTACCTCAATTTGGGGGTACAAGGAGGCCTATGGCCCTCTGAAGCCCCACTTTTCCCACAAGATAAGACATTGGTTTTACCACCACCGAACTGTCTACAGAGGAATTGCTGGTGAACTCTCTCCTAAGAGACAAGAATTGATTGATGGACTCAGGTAGTCAAAAGTGCACTTTCATTCTGTCACACCTACCTCATGTCACTTTCCTCTTGACTCCAACACCAAAAGTGTATCTTCACTGCTAAAAGGGACATCTAGCACTTTACACTGCAATTTCTGAACTTTAAACAGAATGTCTCAAGAAGAGAGGATGGTTCCCAGTGGACTAACTGATCTACCAGATACCAATACAACAATATCTCCAAAAGATGCACAAAGAATCAGGCTAACCTGCACTTCAATGTGGAAAATAAAAGGCTCTTGCCAAGCAGAAAGCTTGTTTCTGACAAAAGGTAAGCCAAGCACTTCCTCAACATGGCAACCTAACCAGTATCTTGGTACCAAACCTGCAATGACATTTCGAAAAAGGAAGAGCCAGGAGAAAGCAGGAACTGAGAAATCTGATGATCCACAACAGTCTCCAAAGAGAGGGAAGAAAGAACACTGTGAAAAAGAGCCTTTCCATGAAGAACCTGGAAAACATCAGCTATTGGATCCCATGAAAGAAGGTCCATTACACCCAAAAAACCACGACAGGCTCATAGACCCTCAAGAAGAGGATGTTATTGAGGTGAAATGTGTGAGTGCTGGCAAGAGTCACAAGCGCGCTTACTCTAACATACAGGAAGATGTTGAGAAACAGCATAATGAAAAGTGCAGAAGGTTGTTGGACCATCTTCAACCCAGGGATACTGTCCACTGTGGCCCTCCCAATTCTCACACAACACCTGCTGACAACCTGAAGAACATCAAAGGCTGCTTGGCAGAGCCTATTCATGGATGCAAAACAACTCAGTTCCAGCCAAATCACTGTAGATCTCCTGTCAGAAGACATCATTCACCAGTCAAAACTAAAAAGAACTATTCACCAGTGACACTTTTGGAAACACAAAAGATGGTTGGAGTGGATTACAATAACCAGAGAACAAGACACCACCCCCAGCCTGGAATTCTGGGAGGAACTCAGGCCCCAAAGTTCAGGAATAGTGACACCAGTGGCATCTTCCACAACAACATGTTAATGCCTGAGGCCAAGGAGAAGCCTTTTGGTGAGAAAGGAAAGAGCAGTAGCCAAGACCATGGTCGTGATGATGTAACACCTGACATGGAGAAGGAAATCATGAATGCACTGGGCCCAGGGCCCCAAGAGGACATCATAAGCAGTGCATTTAAACTGAACATTACTCGAGGAGACATGCAGACTCTTCAGGAAAGCCAGTGGCTCAATGATGACATCATAAATTTTTACCTGAACCTACTCTTGGAACGGAGCAAATCACCGGGCTATGCCGCACTTCACACCTTTAATACATTCTTCTACACGAAACTCAAGTGTGGGGGATACAGGTCTGTGAAAAGGTGGACCCAGTCCGTGAATATCTTTGAAAAGGACATTGTCCTCGTGCCTGTACACTTGGAGGTCCACTGGAGCCTGGTGGTCATAGACCTTAGAAAGAAGACCATTGTCTACTGGGATTCCATGGGACTCAAGAGGCCAAGTGTCCTGAGGATGATTTTCCACTATCTGCAAGAAGAGAGCAAAGCAAGAAGGAATATAGATTTGAACCCTTCGGAATGGAAACAATACAGCATGGAAGCAGAAGAGATCCCTCTGCAGCTGAATAGGAACGATTGTGGAGTGTTTGCCTGTAAATATGCAGACTATATTTCAAGAGGCCAACCCATAACCTTCTCTCAGCAGCATGTGCCTCTATTTAGGAAGAAGATGGTATGGGAAATTCTGCATAAGCGCTTACTGTAACAGCAGCACCACCATCTGCTGAGGTTTCTCCGCAGTCTTTTATATGAGTTGCCAAGGAATTCAGGCAGGGTGGCTTAAAGAGCCTTGAAACAGGTTCTGGGCTGTGAAAAGTGGGTGATGCCTGAACACTCTTCCATGTACTGCATACTTGGAGCAAGGAAGAGCTGCGTCTGAGGCAATGTATAATATGTATGTGCCTACTACATGTTAGAAACACACAACCCACACAACATAACACGCTGATAAGCATGCTACTTTTAAGATTTTTTTACTAATGTTAATGTTGAATTCTTCTTTCAATTGTTTAATTTTTATAGTTCTTTGGTTTTGTTCATAAGTTTTTGTTACTGGTTATTGTTAATTTTCTTGATATTTAATGTTTATTTATCAAATTTTTGTTTGAACTGTTTACTTTGAAAAAAATCTTCAATCCAACAATCCAAGCACCAGTCTCTACTGTCAATCAGGCTATTTGTCCTAACATGGGACACTATAGATCTTTCACATTAGTGTTGAACTCTGTCCATGTGATGCTGGACTCAGCCCAGCTATGAACATTTCTAAAACATGTGATGCTGGACTCAGCCCAGCTATGAACATTTCTAAAAGTGGCACATGTCCCAAATTACTTCATGGTTCCAAATAAGGACATCTGTTTACTCTTTGGGCTCTAAGGAAGTTCTTATAATGCTAAATATGTATTTATATCTCAAGTCTCTTTTAAATATCAGCCTCAGCCTTTCAAGTGCTATAATGAAGTGTTTCTTCAAAGAGATATTCAATTTAAAGTCATATCTCTTTAAATAAATTTTTATATACACTAAGCTAAAATTAAATATTTTCATCATTAACATAATTCTCCAACCCAATGTTCACAATCACTATGGATTTAATGATAGTTATTATTTGTGATGCAAATTAAACAATGCTCTATATTACATAAGAAAGTTTGAATTTGACTTTTCTAATAATTGTACATTGTGTCTATGTTTATGAAGTATTACTTAATCAAGTTTAGTGCTGTTTGAATATACTTTACAGCATCTTGTCCCTGATGTTGCTACTATTGAGTCATAAGTTTTTATGAGAAACCTGAAAAGCAGATACCCAGGGAGTATTTTGTCAGTGATTGTTATTTTGTTCTGAGCCTCTGATATGAAGACTGAATACTTTAGTGGAGATCCCTCCTCTATCGTGACCATGGGAGAAGCTCCATATTGCAGAACATGTCAGCACCCTGTAGTAAAGTTGTAGCAATGAATAACCTCAATGTAATGAGGAAGAACAGATCTCTGCACTCCACAGCATGAGTAAGCAAGGTCATGCACATGTATACCCCAGCCACACCCATAGAGAAAAAGACCACAACTGACAATGAACACAACAGCTAATAGGATGACAGAAAACTCTACATCCTTTGCACAACAAGGCCATTAGAATTGCTGAAGCCTATCTTGTTGCTCTCTCCCTTCTTTGGTGTTGGAATTTTCCTGCACAAGTTTCCCGGTTTCTAATTCAATCTGTGCTGATTCACTTTCACTTTTGGGGCAGGAGAAACTGAAACATGTAGAGAAAAGTCTCTCTACCTCGATATCAAATACATTGTCTGAGTATTTCATAGTGCTACACACTGTCATTTTAAAAAGTAATTACTAATTCAGTAAATTTTTAAGTGTTACAAATTCAAGAATCTGCAGTCAGATACCTACAATGGCCTCCAACATCACTATGATAAAATATAAAACTTACTATGTATGTCCTACTATTGTAAAGCCATTATATGTTGATGTGTATTTTGTTGACTTTCAAAGTTGCATTAATGTTGCATATATCTTTCTGTAACTTGCATGAGTGCCTTTCATTAGAAACCAGGACAGAGAAAAAGATAAGGCTAGAGAGCTAAGGGGGAGCCTGAGTGATGCTCCATGCCTGAAATCCTGCTAGCACTGGGGCTCAGAGCCAAGGAACGATTCAAGTCAGCAAGTCAGCATCTCAACATAAAATGTTTTCATTAGCTTCCTTGCCCAACCCTGAGATCAGTTTCTCCGTCCTGTTCTTGCCTTGTGGGGAAACCATGGGTTGGTCCAACTCAATGAAATTTGGACAATGCTGCCACTCTTAATGTGAAGAGGAAAAGCATGCAAAAACAATGGAATGTGTAATCACTAGCATTAATGCATTGCTGTATAGTTACAAGAGTTTATTGAAGATACCAATTTTTTATCTTTGGTATTTTATTTTCCTTTCCAATAGAAAACTTCTGAACAACACACCTTTTTTGTGCTAGTTGTGTAATGCATTAGTAAATAACAGGTACACCGTGATAGACTTATTACATAATTCAATCACATGTATCACTTAGTTTTTCTTCAGTCTGTGTAATGAACACCTGAAGCACAGGGCCAGTATGTGGTTATGTCCATAATGGCCAAACAAGTTTGGACATGCTGAACACAGAAGTATTAAGCAAGTCTCTTCAATGCAGACCATTCTCAGAATTTTTACTATGGTAGTGCTCACTGCAAGTGTGCAATGAGTGAATACAGTATGTGGTTGTTGAAGTATGGTCACCAGGTGGAGTGTATTATAATGCTCATGTGTGCCAAGCACTAGGCCCTATCCTGGGCACTAAAAAAACTTTGATTGTCCAAGGAAGAACTTTGCTTTATATGAACCTCTTTTCCCCACAGATGCTCGTTTTGCTCACTACAGCATGGGTCCCTTGAAGGTAGCAAGTATATAGAGTACTGGAGGCATCTTCATTTAGACTATGAACACAAGAGGTTTTATATAAATACAGGGTATGGACAAATAAGATCACATGAGAGTGGAGCAACCAGTGAAATGCTTGGCTAACGCCTAAGTTCACTAATGCTCACATGCTAGTGTTCATCCTTGGAGTATCCCTGCCTAACACACAAGGGCATGGACCTGGATTTGTATACATGCATTTGTAGCAGATTTGGAGATTTTGGAGTTGGTGCTAAAGCTGGTTATGTTTCCTCATTCCCAGTCATGTTTCCAATTCAATATATTTGCATGTTTGCATAGTTTTCTTTATCCAGTAAACATCATAGTTGCCAATGAACAGTATCAAACACTTCTTTCATCACTCTGTACCCACACAGTCATAACATGCTAGTTACAGACTTCCTATTAATGGGGGAGAAATGCATATGAAGAGAAGTCATTGGAACATTTTGGAAATAGAGACAATGTACACAAGACTTTCATGCCTAGAGTAATATCTGGCACAGCTTTGCCTTGTGGTTCTTCAGCCCATCTTTTGAGCCACCCTTCCATTATCATTGGATTTATCAGATTGTTGCCTTTCGTTTTCCTTTCACCATATTTCATACAAGTCTACAAGTCACAGAAAAACTAACAACCACTTTGAAGATTTGAACAGTGTGGTCTTCTGATTGAAAATATGGGTCCCATTATATTCTGAAGGAGTTATTACAACCTTCAACTTAATTTACTTTGTATGGTTGAAACCCTGTTAAGAAATTTGAAGGTCTTTAGAAATGAGTGAATCCTGGGCTCAATATGTAGCCAGCAGAACACTTGTCCACTGTGTTCAAGGTCCTGGGTTCCATTCATAGCACAGCAAATGGAACAAAATTAAAAATAAGGAAAAAATTAACTATTCAGGTTCAGTGAAACATTGTTTTAAATTCCACACCCTGTAGGCATGGTTAGATCTCTTTGATTTTTGGGCCAGCTGGGCTGTACAGTAAAGTCCTGTTTTTTGTTTTGTTTTGTTTTGTTTTTTAAAAAAAGTGTGTGTGTGTGTGTGTGTGTGTGTGTGTGTGTGTGTGTGTGTGTGTGTGTGTATGCGCACGCCATGATTACTTCTTAGAGAAGAGTAAGTCCTAAAGTAAGGAAGTTAATTGGCCAATAATTCAGAGCACAGCTTCTGATGCTATGAAATGATAGCAGTATTACCACAGCCGCTCAGTCTTACTTACTGAAAATCATTTACTGTGTTGTCTGAAATCTCCACTGATGAGCATGCTGCCTTGTTACAGGAAACCTGTTTGTGGAATCTGATGGAGATTTGCAGCGTCAAGAAGGAAGGAGGCTACCAGCATCCCATTAGGAGGATGAAGGTAGAAAGATGATGGTACAGACAGGTACCACTCAAAAACCAGGGGACTGTTCTTTGCCCTGAGAGCTTGAACTACCTCATAAGGTCCCTCAGCTGTGTTTGCTTTAGCTCATGCTCATTTGTAGAAGACTTTCTGAATAAGGGACTCAGTGTTATATTTAAGTTCTCCTCCAACAGACTGAGTCAAGTACCCTGCTGACCAGTTCTGGACTACTGACCATGTCTAAGTAGTGCTGGGAGCTATGGTAATATTATTGAGAAAAACCATCAAATACACATGTCAGTGATGGTCAATAACCTGAATATGATCCTACCAAATCAAATCAATAAATATGTCTTAATTACAGCTCTCTTATTGTGATGAAAGTCCATAACTAAGGAAACTTTTAAAGGAAGTATTAATTGGGACTTTGCTTACAGCTTCAGAAGATTAGTTTCATCATGGGGGAGCATGGTGGCTGGCAGACAGGCAGACATGCAGACAGGCAGACAGGTAGACAGGGAGACAGGCAGACAGGCAGGCCATTGCACTGGAATAGTAAATGAGAACTCACATGGAATCCACACATGACAGGGTAAGAGAGAATGGGAGAGACAGACTAGGCCTGACATGTGTGTTTAGAGTATCAAAGCCCATCCCCACTTTCACACCTTAATCTACAGATCCATACAGTAAGAGCAAAGACATGAACAAGTTCTCTAGCTACAAATGCAAATAGCCCACAATTATTGAAAATAAATTCTCTTATTAGCAATCAGAATTATACAAACTAAAACAAAATACCATTTCACTCAGAAGATTGCTTCTTAAAAAGGTGTCTTCATGGCAACTGCCAGTAACACACTTGGCCCTCTCCTTAGATGTTATTGGGCAACACCTAGCTATGAGGAATGACTACATTTCCCAGCCTCCTTTGCAGCAAGGTGGGCATTGTGGCTCATCAGTTTCATAGGAATCATCTCAGTGTAATTTCTATGTCCTATGAGCACTTAAATTTCAAAATATTTTATCTGCTTTCCCCTTGTCACAGGCCAGAAAACAAACTTAGTCAAGACTCTGTTTCAGACAGGCAGCCACATTCACTCCTCTAGGCTCTGGGAGCACTACAGAGAACCCTGAATACTTTAATGGAGCAAAAACATCCTTGCTGCCTCAATTACACACCTGTGTAGCTGGACATTCTTTTCATTGCCAGCACCCAAACAATGACATGGAGCCTCTTTATTAATAAATATAAGCTTGGCCTTAGCTTAGGCTTGTTCCCAACTAATTCTTAAGTCCAAAAAACACCTTTTTATATTAATCTACATTCTGCCACTGAGCTCCACACTGTGCATCTGACTCCTTCCACCTCTTGCTGGAAAAACTCTGTCTCTCATATTCTTTCGCAGTGTTTCTCTCTCTCCCTGGAAGTCATGTCTATCTTCTCCTGCCTAGCTATTGGCCATTTAGCTCTGAATTAAAACAACCGGGAAGTGTCATAGATGGGTGAGGGAAACCTACACATCTTCACACAGTGAAATCAAATACCCTACAACACACCTATGAAGTTAGATGAGCAAGAAACATATCTCAATTGTGGCATGCACAGCATCTTTCAAATCAGCCCTGCAGAGGCTGAAGGAGGAAGATTGTTTCGAATCCAAGATCAGCCTGGGATACTTAGTGAGTTCTAAGCCATCCCAAACTACAGTGTGAATGTTCAAAACAACAATGTAAATGACGCTGAAAATGGTAAAGATAATATAAACATGTATATTTTATATCTCACTTTGTTATTATTACTATCACTACTACTACTGTCATTTAGATTTGGGAATTTTATTTTTTGGTTTTGGGGAGGTGTTTTGTTTATGTTTTGATATCCTTCTATGCACCCATAACTATACTTGAAAATACTTTGTAGACAAGGTTGACCTCAAACTCACAATCTGTCTGCCTCTGTGTCTTCAGTGATGATTTAAAGTTATGCACCAACACATCTAGCTTTCTTTCTTCTTATTACAACAGTATTGCCTGTGCCTTAAATAATATACAGGTCAAGTCTGTGTGTTTTTCATAATGTGTGTGCTATTCTCGTTTTCCATTGGTAAGAACATAAGCATCATAAATAACAGACACAGCAGTTGGTATGCTATTGTTATTCAGAACAGCAAAACTACAAACATCTCAAATATAATGCAAAAAAAGGATTACTACCTTATGGTAATTTAATGCACTGGGATATTATATATAAGAGAATAATTGTATATTATATATAAGAGAATATTATATATAAGAGAATAAGAGTATAATTATTAATATCAATTTAGCATTAGTATTATATACCATATTGTATTAAGCATTGTATTTTATATAATATTAGATGTTATATTTATGTATTATATATATTGTATTGACATTATATAGCACTATTGAGTGGAAAACAAAGTCATAAGCAAATATGACTACCCCGTCTCAGAAAAATCACCTTTAAGGTTAGTACCTTGCGCTTGAATGAAAACATTTTGACCCAGAATTAAGTCTATCATATGACAGTATATGGGGGTAGAGATTTGCCTCAGTGGTTAAGGGCACTCATTGTTCTTATAGAGGACCTGGTTTAGTTTCCTGCAACAACATGGTCCTACCTGCAGCTCATCTTCCAAAGGATCCAATGCCATCTTATGTAAAAATGTGGTATACAGACAGACATGCAAACAAAACATCAGTAAACATAAAAGAAAAATTTTAAATCTATATTTTCTTTTTTAAAAGAGTGTTTATGGCTCTTCCACAGGTTTGGGGTCAGTTCTCAGAATCTACCCTGGATGGCCCTAAATGGCCCTAAAGTCATACTCCTCATGGGGCATTTGCTTGAGTTTTCCTGTCTTGACCAGTTTGACAAGCTTGTTTAGCTGATTAGTTAGAATCACCATTGTTCAGTTGAATTTTAATACGCTTGTGCCAAAGTTGTTCACCTTGGAAGGACAGTCCCATCTCTTCATATATTCTGTATTCTTTTCTTATTACTCTGCTTGCTTTGAGATCGAGGAAGTGTTTATAATTCTACTTTGTCTGTATGAGCTTATTGTGCTAATGATTTTGAGATACTCAGGACACAAGGTTAACAACCAAAATTAGCTTTCCTATATATCAGTAATGAATTCTGAGAAAGAAATAAAACAACTATTCATAATGACCTCGCAAAATAAAGTAAAATATCTAGCAACTTAAAATTTAAAAAATAAAACCTTAATATAAGTGCTGAAAGTCCTAGAAATAGATATATCCTCCAAGATATTGGGTCAGATAAAATTTCCTGAGTGGGAGCACAGCAAAAGCAATACTATACTGGAATTATCCTACAGATGGGAAAAACCTTTGTTAGCCATTCACCTGCCAGGAGACTGCAACCCAGGCCTGTGACACTTAACACTGATAATCAGCATGATTGGCTTTGGAAGTGCTAGGGAATAGTAAAGCCCACCTCTGTGTGTCTTTAAGAACATTCCAGAGACACTCTTCTGAGGGCAAAAGATATATCCTGAATATGGACAGTATCATCCCATAGGCTGTTATCCCAGAAGGACTAAAGCAAAAGATCCCTGGCACAGGCATCTTCTCTGCCTGTCCTGCTCTACCGTTCAATCAGTGTCCAGCTCCACCATGCCCTTCCTGTCATGATGAAATGACACTGAGCCAAAAGGAATCCTTCACCTGTCTCACTGTTTCTCTCTGCTGCATGGCATAATGACATGATGTCTGACTAAAATAGATAATGGGCTATGGGGCTGTTGCTGTGACTATTAATAACCATGGGGTCCAGAAACCTCTAGAACCAGTTTGCAAAAAAAATTTGAAAAAGATGCAATTACCGGCTTTGGACTTTGTTTTGAGACTATGTTTCAAGATGATAGACTAATTAACTTAGCAGAAGCAAGTTCGTGGTAGTACGGTATTTGGACAATGATACTGTTATTGCCAACTGTTTTTAGCCAGGTTTGCAACGAAACCTGGGAGCAAAGAGTTTCTTAGAAGGTCAGAAAAGCCTATTTGATATTGGGACCAATGAAATGTTCCTGCTGAAGAAATAAAAGGTTGTTAAAAAGACGCCAAGCATGATAGACAGATGGCTCAGGAATTAAGGGAACTCCCTGCTCTTCCAGAAGACTGTACCTGCTTCAGTACCCACAACTAGCAGCTCCTAAATACCTATAACTCCATCTTCAGGGGATCTTGTGCCCTCTTCTGGCCACCACAGACATCGACACCCATACACACAAAAACAAAAATAAGCCTTCTAAAATAAAAACAGACCAAGTAATTTGCACGGGGACAATAAGAAACATGGTTTCAGTGCATCTAAGGCCCTGGCTGGATACCATCCAGCATAGGCTTAAGAGTGTGAAAGGTGTAAACGTTTTAACATATTTAAAACACTATATTTTGAGGAGAGAACTGAGTGGTATCCTGTTCACCCAGGGACACCTAGGGACTCGTTTCTCCACATTTATCCAACAAGGCACTCAGAGTCACCTGTAACCAAGGGGACCCATTCATTAGTGCTCAAGTTGGCAACACAACAGACCCTGTCATTTTCAATTATATGCTGGTTTCCTAGGCGTTTAATATGCAAGAGCTATGACTTGCATTTTCCTTCTTATGTAGAACAGAAAATCTTTACTGCTTGCTCTGGGAATACCATGTCCAGATTTGATCTCATTATCTCTTCAAACAATATAATGTCTGCTAGCTTTCATTTTTTTAAAAATTTCAAAAACTATAAAGTGTTGCCTCTTATCTTTGATGCTATTTTTTCATATATTTTGCCAGCTGTTTTCACCTTCCTCCAAAGTGAGTTGTTTCTCGTGATATCCCTACCCAGCTGGTTTCTAGTACTTGACTCAGTAGTCCCACCCAGAAATGATTTCGCTAGTTCTGGACTAGTATCAATTTTAGGGGGACACTGTGTTCCTCAGACTTGGAGATGGACCCTTCTCAACTGTGCTGGTTGGGTATCTTGTTTGTTTGTTTGTTTGTTTGTTTGTTTATATCTGGGAAGAAGGAATCTTAACTGAGAAAATGCCTTTGTAAGACTGGCCTGTAGTCAAGTCAACCGCTCACCATAGTGGAGGGCTCACCACCGCTAGGAAGGTGGTCCTGGGTTCTATAACAAAGCAGGCTGAGCAAGCCCTGAGGACTGCTCTGCAGGCAAACTGGACCAAAAGACAGCCTCATCTCTTCTGAAGAAAAAAAAAAGTATCAAGTATCTGTGAGTCTTCAAAAATTAACAGAAAGAACCCAATAGGAAAACCAATCAAATCAATTAAAAACATGAAATTTCTTTGTTGGGTCTCAATGAGCACAGATCTTCCAATGATTAGGAAAAAACATCAATGAAACAAAAGGTCTTAACATCTAAAACCTCAAGAACTACTAAGGTGTGTGTGTGTGTGTGTGTGTGTGTGTGTGTGTGTGTGTGTGTGTGTTTGTGTTTCATGTCAGTCTATGGGGTTTCCTGATCCTCTAGCCAGTGAAAAATGTAAACAATGGTAGCGCATGCAGAAGCAGAGAGCTCAGGGACAGAGGACAGAACACACATCCCTCACACTCAGATGATATTAGAAACCAATATCAACCATGATGCTTGTGTTCTTGGTGGCCTCTGAAATTTTCCTGCAGTAACAGCTGCAGAATTCTCAGTGTGTGCTTGTTGTAACCAAAGCTCTTCAGTCAGAGACAGGGCTGTAGCATGGCTAAGGAGCACAGCAGCCTAAGGCACAGCCTAGGATAAGCATAGCCCCCACAATGTCTGCCTGAGAAAGCTTGATGCTTTCGGATGCAATTATTCCAGAAAGTTTCAATTATCAACAATTTCCCTGCTTGGGATATGGATCTCCTACTCAAAGCCATCTCCTCCTTAAAGACCTGAGAGCAATTTCTAAAAAATAAAATTAATTCAAAATTAGTTTGAATAACTATATTTGGGGAGGTAAGTCTTGGCCATTCTACCAGTCTCTGTGGAAAGATGTTTGAATCCCATAAGCACCTTCCTTCCCAACTCTGATTCTATCATGAAGAATTTGACAGTTCCTGCAGGTGGTCATTGATTACTGAAGGCTGGGTGTAGCCATTGGACTCACAAACTCAGTGCCCTCTTTGCATTCAGTCTATCTGGGAGTCATGTATATCTTTTAGTGTCAGAGAGTTAGGTTCCAGGCATGCTTAATTGTTTAACTTACTGCAGTCATATTACTGCATAAAGCCTACCCCACTGCTTCAACTAGCATCTAAGATGTCCACTGAGGAGCCTGAGATTATGTATGGAGATCCACAGGATCTGGAACTCCACATGCAGACTGAAAGAAATTATGCCAGGCCCAGCTTTCCCTGACCTCCAGTTCCTTCCTTTGTCTGGACGTCCTTCTGAGAAAGAAACAATTGTTATCTCCATGGGTCCATGCAGGATTCTTTAATAAGAAGACAGAGTATTTATGAGATACACTACAAAGGCTCATATGGCTGAACCTCCCAAGAGACATTGGAACCATCTGGAGAAGATTTTTGTGTCTACTCATGACAGTGAGTTCAGTTTCTCTGGACTCAGAAGAAGTAGTATAGAAGGAAGCCTTGAATAATTTTGGATGGGGTGTATCTGTGTCACATCTGGACTTTCTTACCAATGGAAGAAGCCAACCAAACTCGTGCTTGTTGATCCTAAAATGTAGGAGACAATGCTGAAATTCTTCTCAGTCAAAATCTCTTCTGGGGCCTTGGGCAGCACCACTCCATCAACTGCAGTAGACAGGAAGGGGCAATTCTAGGAGAGAGATCAATGTACTACCTGTGATTATTTCTTCCCAGAGAATGCTATGTCCCACCCTGTTTGGGGGAAGGAAGGAAGGAAGGAAGGAAGGAAGGAAGGAAGGAAGGAAGGAAGGAAGCAGGGAGGGAGGGAGGAAAGGAGGAAGGGAGAGAGGGAGGGAGGGAGAGAGGGAGGGAGGGAGGAAGGAAGGAAAAAAGGCCAGCCAAGCCTTCAGAACACAAGAAAAAGTCAACCAGCTCCCATGTCTGCATATGTAGCCGCCTTTCCACGCCTTTATCACACACAGCCGAAGGAGAAGTTCTTACCCACAGCAGAACAAGCAAGTGCCCCTTCCTCCCTCTTTTGGATGTGCTGAGATGTTAATTAATGTTCTCATCCCCTGCCAATTTCATTTGATCTTAAGTCTGAACACACAACATCTTTGTTTTCTGCATACGCATTCCAACACTGAAATGAAAGGTGCCATTGAAAGTAGAAGGTTCTAATGTAGCCTCACCCCAGCACAGGGCCATTTTGGAAGAAGAAAACATAAATGAGAATGTGGAATCTATCAGGAGACATAGAGTTGTTGACAGGGAGTACTGGACCATGTTACGGGCAGGTTTTTCCCGCCAGCTGCCTGACCTACTCTTTCTTCCTCCCTGCCGGCCTCCCAGTCCTGCCGCCACAGTCCCGCCACCACTTGAGCCCCAAATAACACTCTGAGACTCTGTATTTGATACAATCCTGTTGGCCAGTTACCATTATTGTTTATGGGCTAGCTCTGTCTTAATTATTAACCCATTTCTACTTATCTAAGTATTTCCACATGATCATCTTATGGGAAGCCGCGGCCGGCGTCTTCCTTCCTCCCCAATCTACATGCTGACTCCTCCGAACTACTTCCTCCTTCCTCCTAGTTTCTTAGTCCCTCCTATCTTCCTTTTCTATTGGCCACAGTGCTTTATTAATTAACCAGTATGAGAAACATATTTACAGAATAACATCTCCCATCATCTCCTCTTTTCTGTCTAAAATAAAAAGAAGGGTTTTAACCTTGACATAGCAAAATACAACATACAACAGTTATCAAATAAGAATCACAGTTAATATTTAGTCCATTAACATTTTGTAAGACTTAAAGAAAATATCATCTATCCTATCTTTGTGAGTCTAAAGTCCTATATGTAACTTATCATTAATCCTAACTAAGGAAAACTATAACCATAACTGTCTTCAACTCCTTCAAAGACCACAGAAGGATAATATATAAACTCTAAAAATGACAGAGACAACTCATTGCCTGGTGAATCACCCGAAGTTCTTCTGTAATGTTCCATCTTCAGCCCATAGGCCATAGTGTGTCTCCAGACTCCTCAACAAAGCAGGAAACTTTAAACTGTCCACCTGTATTGGCAGTTTGTCAGTCACTTTTCTCTGTGAACTGCAGAATGTCTGGCTGTCTCTTCCATGAAGCAGGAATCCTGTAGCAATGTCCATCTTGCATCAGCAGTCACCCTTTTGTGGGTCCTGCATGTCCAGTTTCTACAGCATAAAGTCAAACAGTCCAAAAGAGCAGTACCTTGCTCAAATGGCTAGTCTTGCCATATTAGAAGCAAACTCAATAATGTGTTTCTTCGATGTCCATCTTCCTTTCTGATGCACATGGTGTTACCAGGAGCAGTTGTGCCTCACTGTCAAGAAAAACCCTAAACCATTTTAAATGCCATATTCTGTAGGTCTTTGAAAGGTTTGAAGAATGCCTATTTATCTCTGCATATCTAGAAATCCTAACTAACTTAACTCTAAGTTTTCACTATCATAGGCAACTCTCTAATCTGTATTAAATTATATTTTACATTTTCCAATGAGCTATATAAACACAATACCTAAACAAGAGGAGAAATATACATATCAAAAAATTGACCTTAAATTGTATCAATAAAAGAAAATCCATTCCAAAGCAAAGTATTCATATCTATTGGTATAGATTCCCTTTTTACCTTTAAAAAGATTGCTTGTGGTTATAGCCATTTATAACCAAGTCCATTTAAATGAAAACAAACATTTATAAACAATATAAATTTGGGAATTTGGGTGTCGTTCTTTCCAAACTACTTCCTGCTGGTAAGGGGCGCTGTCATGGGGGATCCTAAGAAGATGCACAAATATTGGCTGTAGACATTGCTTCAGAGTGTCTTGCTTGATCAAACCACATTAGTCTGGAAAGAATCCACAGCTTTTTATTTTCTGTGGAAACAGAAATAGAAATTATTTTCCCCAGTAACTTGTCCTTAGGCTTAAATTTTGGAGTCAAAGCATTTTTAAAATATATATATTGAATTAATCCAGCAGCATTTCTTTTATCAGTAGTTGTTATTTTCTCAGCAATCAAATAATTTAAAGACAACAGAATCGTGTATAGTATCCAAAATTTCTCTGTGCTTTCCATCTTTACATGGCTTTTTTATTACTCTATTTCTTCTACTTTTTTTTTTTTTTTTTTTTTTTTACATATTTTGAGACAGGGTTTCTCTGTGTAACTTTTACCTGTCCTGGAATTCACTACATACCAGGTTTACTTTGAAATCATAGAGATCTGTTTGCCTCTGCCTCCCGAGTGCTGGGATCAATGGCATGCGCCACTACACCCATCCATTCTATTTCCTTTTTTCTTTTTTAAACCATTGTATCCTGTTTCTTTTTCTCTCCCAAGCCAGCGTATTTTTTAAAACACAGTGTAAATCTTCATTGCAGCTCTCCTATACACCAATGAATTGTTAGCAGAGCTCTTAAAAAGCAAGGCGGTTTTTTGCCACTTATGCTAATTTTGGAAACCTCCCTTAAAGGAGCTGCGCAAATCTCTGTCTACAGCAAAACAAAACCAACTGAGAAAATGCTGCTACTAAGAAGTCTTGCTAGTCTCTGTTCCTTTGTTTCTAAAAACTATTTTTTAAGCTTTTGTTAAGTTTTAAGTGAAAGTTCTCAATCCCACTTCTGACACCATTATGTTACGGGCAGGTTTTTCCCACTGGCTGCCTGACCCACTCTTCCTTCTTCCCCACCGGCCTCCCAGTCCTGCCACCACAGTCCCGCCGCCATGTGAGCCCCAAATAACACTCTGAGACTCTGTATTTGATACAATCCTGTTGGCCAGTTACCATTATTGTTTATGGGCTAGCTCTGTCTTAATTATTAACTCATTTCTACTTATCTAAGTATTTCCACGTGGTCATCTTATGGGGAGCTGCGGCCGGCATCTTCCTTCCTCCCCAGTCTACATGCTGACTCCTTCCAACTACTTCCTCCTTCCTCCTAGTTTCTTAGTCCCGCCTATCTTGTTTCCTATTGGCCATGGTGCTTTATTAATTAACCAGTATGAGAAACATATTTACAGAATAACATCTCCCATCAGGACCAGAAGCAGGCAGGACTTAACTCTGGTCTTCATGTCTGTGTCTGTGTAACCCTGGCACACGACTTTCACTCTTAGGGCATCAGCAGTGTACACACAAGGAACCCACACAGAAAATTTCTCCATTCAGAGTTTAACATGGAATAATACCAACAAGATTAAAAACTGATACTTCGTATGGCAAAGGTCCTTACCTCTCTGGGGTCTTCAAGTAAACTGACTTTAAAATGTTTCTGTGAAGAAAGAAGTAGAGATTTGCTGAGCTGGTCTCCATGAGTAAAAGCTGATCCTTTGACTGTCATCCCTAAGGTATCAGGCTCTCCCTCCTAGCTCCTCCGTATGTGGGTCCAAGCTAAGAGGACACTACACAGAATTTTCTGAATATGGATGGCATGGGCTAGGATGAGAGAAGGAGGCACCAAGGAGGTAGATTCTCAGACTCAGAGCCTGGACTGCTGGAGCTCTGGGGAAGACACCTACTGCTTACGCCTAGGTTATTCTTTATCTTTTCTTATCTACCCATATTCCCTGGAAACAACACCAAAATTCTTTGGGGAACAAAAAGAATACAATGACTTAGTAGCAGGGATGTAATGGACTCAAGGTGAGATAGAGCAGGAGGTAGGATGGATCATCAAAACAGAATCAGTTTGTCCCTCCTCCACCCTTCCCTGCCCTCACTTTATAAGTTCAGACATCTGTATGTGAGTTGAGTCACCATATTCCTGAACCAAGAGACTATTACAAAGATGAATACATGCCATTGTCAATGCAACTAATTTCAAAATAAATGTTGGAGCTTAGACAGTTTCTAAGGAAATAGTAGTGTAGAGTGCTCTGTCTTTAAACTGTCAAGAAGATAAATGTGCTTCAGAAAGATGTGGATAAAAAAACATGAAAGTGATGTAGAGTCTCAATAACATCTCCAGAGTTCACATCCCAAGACATGAGCCACTTGAAGATTCTGTTCCGTTTTCTGTCTGAGGCCCCTTGCCCAGAGTGCTCTCTTACATTAGGAAACCCTGACTTTAATAATCTCATTGACTAGTTCTAAACCATGCTTCTCTGTAGTGTGTTCATCACTACAGGCTGCAGTGTTCACAATGCTATGACTTAGCTATCAGGTCTGGCCTATATATGGGAATAAGTCCTAGGACCCATCCACTCTAACAGATGGGATAAAGCCCATAAGACTTGACCCTACACATAGAACTAAGACAACTGAGAAAAACTGGGAGCTGGAGAGGTGGTCTCTTCTCCAGGAAGAGAACACCAATTGGTTGTCCAAGCCAAATGGTCAACCCTGAAAGCATATATACAAGTAACATCATATGGTATGAACGGGTTATATTTAGGAATATATATGAATAGACAAATAAATAATTTCATGCAATAACTATTAGTAAGAAAAGAGGCCACACATTTGAAGGAGAGTGGAGAAGGGCATATGAGACCATGTGGGTAGAGGAAAAGAAAATATTTTGTAATTGTGTTATAACCTTAAAAAAAATTAAAGCTATATTGTGTGGATCAAGGGGTGGATGGGTGGATGGATGGATGGATGGATGGATGGATGGATGGATGGATGGATGGATGGATGGGGACGACAGATAAAGAAGCATAGCATAGTGGCTCACATCTTTAATTCCAGATTCGTGCAGCAGAGGCAGGCAGATCTTTGTGAGTTCGAGGCCAGCCTGGTCTACAGTAGTTCTGGAATGGCCAGGACTACACAGAGAAATCCTGTCTAGAAAAGGAAATTAAAGAAAAAAAGAAGGAAGGAAGGACGGAAGGACGGAAGGAAGGAAGGAAGGAAGGAAGGAAGGAAGGAAGGAAGGAAGGAAGGAAGGGCAATCGATTCCCAAAATTGAAACAGATGTTCATAAAATCTAAATAATTAGAAGACTGTTAGATTATTACTTAGAAAACATTTTAAGCAGCAAAGATAAATTGTGATACCATTCTTTTAAAAAATTGTTCTTAATAACCCCACCTTAAAATTCATAATAGTAATTATTTGTACAATAATTACTATTAAAATTAAATTAAGAAATTTAAATTTCTTAAAATAGATATGAAACATTAATTGGATGACTAGTATTACTTTAGGACATATTATAGATTGTTATATGGTTGTTCTGTTGAAGAGCTTAGGATTTTGCCCACGCTATGCCATTGCTCTAACATGGGTGCCATCCCCAGCCCTATTACACAATTTCCATCCTGCTGCTTTTGGCCTCTCTTATATTCATGATGTTTCATAGTAACATAGAATAATGAAATTCCAAGTTTGGGTCAAAAGGCTTTTAACAGGTAAGAACTTTCTTGGCCAGACCACCCAAAGCAAGGTATAGCTAAATAGTAAGTCCTGAAATGAGAACACAAGGTGGGGATACTCAGATGAGAAAACCTACCAGTTTCAGTGTGGTTTCCAAGAGCTCATCCTCTGTCTGCTGCCAAAGGCAGTTAACCATGATAGCTGAGGTGGTGGTTGCACACCCAGCAGCAATAGCAACCTGATATAAAAAATAAAAAGTAACAGCAGAGGTCAAGATCAGTACCCTTTCCCTCCATCAATATAGACAGAAGTGTTTGACACCATTCTCAATTTCTGAAGAAGGCAGGGGATACTTGAAAATTCTCCAGACCAGCAGGTATATGACCAACAGAGGTTTACATCTGTTTCTAACTGAAATGATGACATTATATCTATATCTGTTATCTGAACTTTAAAAAAATGGTACATTGTCAAAGTGATTATTGCATCTGTCACATAAGGAGAGCTGGTGCCTGTGACATAATGAAGGAAGGTTCATGTCTCTATACATCATAACCTATAGGAAGCCTAGGTAACACAAATTCCACAATGACACATCCATGCTTAAAGAATGTGGTTTGGGTGGAGCCCTGCTGGCTTTCCTGGTCAGCCATTCCCACATCTGGGATTCTATAAGTACCTTTATTTTTTTTTCATACAATATGTCCTGATTCCAGTTTCTCTGTCTCCAGCTCTCCCAGATCCTCCTACCTCCACATCCATCCAAAATCCACACTTTTCTTTCTCTCTCATTATAATATACAACAATGTATCTTATGATAATAATAACAAATAATTTAAAAGGCCAAAGAAAAAGCACAAGAAACATACTGATTCAGGTACACACATATTCATAAACAGAAATCCTATAAAAACAAAACTGAAAACCAAATGCCAGACCAAGCATTATGAGACAAAACAAAACAAAACAAAAACTCCAAAAATGTTTGTTACTGGATTCATGGTTCATTTTATGTTGATCATCTATGGACCCTGTCCTTAATAGATAGTATACTAGATTATATACTCAGTGAGATTCCATCAGAGTACACTAAATTTTTCCCTGTGTGAACAGTGTTTTGGGGGCTTGTGTTCACTTCCCCTCTCTGCACTGGGACCTTGTCTGGTTTAGACTTGAACTCTAGGCAAGAAAAACTTCCAAGAACTCCAGAAGAGCAGAAGAAAGGGCATAGGAGCTGACCCAGGTAGTCTTCCCTCAGTCACAGGTTAACATCTCTCCTGACCATACCAGAGGTGAGGGCCACACCATGTTACGGCAGGTTTTTCCTCCCCGCTGGCCTCCCAATCCTGCCGCCATGGTCCCGCCGCCATGTGAGCCCCAAATAGCACTCAGAGACTCTGTATTTGATACAATCCTGTTGGCCAGTTACCATTATTGTTTATGGGCTAGCTCTGTCTTAATGATTAACCCATTTCTACTTATCTAATTATTTCCACATGGCTCATCTTATCCAGGAGCCACGGCTGGCATCTTCCTTCCTCCCTGGTCTACATCTTGACTCCTCCCCACTCCTTCCTCTTTCCTCCTCCTGGTCTCCTAGCCCCACCTATCTTGTTTCCTATTGGCCACAGGCTTTATTAATTAACCAGTATGAGAAACATATATACAGAATAACATCTCCCATCAACACCACTCTCAGAAATGGCCCTGTGGAAAAGGTTCTTGGTCAAAGGAGACAACATCTGGCAAGAAGAAACAGAGTTTGTAGTCACAGAAGTGGTCAGTGACTCACTTGCCCTTTAAGACTCCCTCTATTTGCTTCTCAGCCCTGGCTGTTCAGCTAGGGAATTTGGTACTCTACAGACACAATCATGTATCCCAGCATGCACCTCGGGCTCCATGTAGAGCCAAATTTCCTAAGACAGCCTCACTGGAACCAGAGTTTTAGGTAAGAAATGGAAAAGGAAGTATGTATGTGTTGAGTACTCAATCCTAGCAACAAAACTATTGGAAAGAGAGTTAGCAATCCCTGAACCCAAATTCCACTCAATATTTCTATTACTAGAAATTAACCCTATAAAAATGTAGTTTGAACCAAAAAGGAGGAGGAGGAGGAGGAGGAAGAGAAGGAAGAGGACTAGGAGGAGGGAGAGAAGGAGGGGGAGGAGGAGGAGGAGGAGGAGAAGGAGGAAGAAGAAGAAGAAGAAGAAGAAGAAGAAGAAGAAGAAGAAGAAGAAGAAGAAGAAGAAGAAGAAGAAGAAGAAGAGTTATTCTGCCTACCAGGAGATACTCTTATAGCAATGGTTCTCAACTTCCCTAATGCTGCAACTCTTTAATATAGTCTCTTATGTGGTGATGACCTCCAACTATTAAAGTATTTTTGTTGCTACTTCAAAGTTGTAATTCTGTTACTGTTATGAGACTTAACATAAATATCTGTGTTTTCTGATTGTCTCAAGTGATCCCTGTGAAAGAGTCATGTGACCCTTAAAGGGATTACAACCTACAGGTTGAGAAAAGTTGCCTTTAAAAAAAACTAACAGTTCTTGTCCCAGCAATTATCAAGTGCCAATAGCTCCTGAGATGGAGTGGAACTTCATACTATCCGCCCCTCCGCATGCTTGGATTTGTCTCCCTTGAGCTTTCACAGGCCTTGTTCATATTGTCACAACTACTATGGGTTATGCAACTGCCATCCCTGTTACAGTCATCCCTGTATTGTAGTCATCCACCACCTCTAGCTCATACAGCCCTCCCCTCTTCTTCTGCAATGACCCTTGAGTCTTGGAATAAGCGGTGTGGTATAGATGCCCATTTAGGGCTTCACATTCTGCAGTCTCCTATTCTCTGCACCTTAACCAGTTACAAGTCTTTATGTTCATCGCCATCTATTGAAAAAAGACACATCTGTGATGAGGGCTGAGAGGTGCACTAACCTATAGGTATGATGATAAGTCTCAGAGATTGCTCTAGTATTATGTTCAATTAGCAGAATAATAGTAGCACACTCTCCTCTAAGGCCTATGATCTAGCTAGCTGAAGGTCCTTGCTAGAAAATAGTGCCAGAATAACTCAATATTTTAATATTAGGAGATTCGATAGGTAAAAAAAATTATTCCAATCATGGAATAGCATTCAATTATGAAAGATAATATTACATAAAAGTTTAATGTTTTGGAAAATAATTACACTATATTACAATATCAAAAGGAAGCAGTTAAAATTGTAGATAAATGATGATGAAAGAATACATAGGGGCTGGATCCTTGACCCCCATCACAGGGCCTCTGCTAAAGAAGCCCTACTCAGCTGGAGAGTGCCTGCTAGACCCACCTATCAGTGCCTAAACATCCTGAGTATCAGCCCAGACTTTGTTCCAGCCACCAGGCCTTGGCTACAGGTGAGTTTGGGTCTAATCTCTCTGGGACGGATTCTCCCCTACACCCTCCCTGGGAAATCCCTTGGTGGGTCCTGGATCTCCCTGCCCTTGCTTCCTGTCCCCACCAAGAGTGCTCTTGGTGCTCCAATATACCCCCATCCACCCCCACTGAGAGCCTGCCCTCTTCCCTACCCTGCCCACTGTCCAACCACTCTGGTTGAGCACTGAGCCAGAGGGTGGAGCCAACAATCCAGCCACCTTTGGGGAAATTCCTGGAGCCCATCTGAGCACAATAGACCTGCCTATCCACGTGGGACCACCCATAATTTCCACCAGCCTGGTCTCTGACCCCCCACCACCAGTCTTGTACTGGAGTTGTGGGCCCCTCCCAGAGATCTGCCTATCTCTGCAGGTCCACTCTGAGTTCCTGCTGGCTGTATCCATGACCCCAATCGCAGGACCTCTGCTAAAGAGGCCCTACTCAGCTAGAGAGTGCCAGCTAGACCCACCTATTGGTGCAGAAACATCCTGAGTATCAGCCCAGCCTTTGTCCCCCAACACCAGACCTTGGCTAGGGGCCTTGGCTAGAGCTAGACCTGACTATCCCTGAGGAAACATCCTGGGGGCTAACCTCTGCCAAAGAGGCCTCAGCTCTCCTCTGCTGGAGCCTGATCTTTGACCTCCATTGTCAGGCCCCTGCCTACAGAGAGACCTCCTAGAGAGCTTGGACCACCCAGAACTACAGACTTTGAACCTCTGACCCACCTAAATCCATACAGAGAAGGAGAAACCCCACCAACACCTACTGGAAGAAGCTATGGGAAGACGGCAATACAAGAAAACCCCTACCATCAGAAAGACAAGCATAACACCACCAGAATCTAGGAAATCTGTGCCAACAGCAAAGCAAATGAATCAGAAGAGAACGACCAAAAAATTATCATCATAAAAATGATAGAAAGAAGATCTGAGAAAATCCCTTAAAGAATTGGAAGATAAAACAAACAAAAACTGGGAAGAAATGAATAAATTTCTTAAAGAAAGTATAGAAAGGCAAGAAAACACAAGCAGGTGAAGGAAATGGTTCAAGACTTGAAAACAGAAATGGAGACAATAAAGAAAACACAAACCGAAAGAATGTTGGAACTAGAAAAACTGGGCAAATGATCAGGAACTGCAGATGCAAGCATAACCAACAGAATTCAAGAGATGGGAGAGAGAATCTCAGGTGCTGAAGATAAACTAGAGGAAATAGATTCACCGACCAAAGAAAATCGTAAATCCAACAAATCCTTAACACAAAACATACAGGAAATGTGGGACACTGTGAAAAGGCCAAACCTAAGAATAATAGGTATAGAGGAAGGTGAGGAAGACCAGCTCAAAGGGACCGAAAACATATTCAACAAAATCATCAAGGAAAACTTACCCAATCTGAAGAAGGACATGCTCATGAAAGTACAAGAAGCATACCGAACACCAAATAGACTGGACCAAAGAAAAAAGACGCCTCGACATATAATAATCAAAACACCTAACATACAGAATAAAGAAAGAATATTAAGAGCAGTGAAGGAAAAAGGATAGGTAACATATAAAGGCAGACCTATCAAAATTACGCCTGACTTCTCCATGAAAACCCTTAAGGCTAAGAGTCCATGAATGCCAGCCCATGCTACTATACCCAGCAAAACTCTCAATCACTATAGATGGAGAAAACAAGATATTTAATGACAAAGCCAGATTTTCACAATATGTATCTACAAATCCAGCCCTACAGAAAGCTTTGGAAGAAAACTCCAACCCAAGGAAGTTAACTATGCTCACAAAGACATAGGCAACAGATAATCGCACTTCACCGGAAACCAAGGGTAAAGAAGGACAAATAAATTCACAATACCACTGCCAAAAGCAAATCTAAAACAAACAAACATTACCAATCAATGGTCCTTACTCTCCCTCAACATTAATAGTCTAAACTCGCCTATAAAAAGACACAGGCTAACAGAATGGATCGAAGACAGAATTCATCCTTCTGCTGCATACAAGAAACACACCTAAGCTACAAAGATAGACGTTACCTCAGGGTAAAGGGCTGGGAAAAGATCTCCCAATCAAATGGACCCAAGAAGCAAGCAGGTGTGGCTATCCTAATATCTAGCAAGTTAGATTTCAAACCAAAATTAATCAAAAGAGATGAAGATGGTCATTTCATATTCATTGCAGGAGAAAAAGTCTCGGTTCTGAACAACTATGCCCCAAATACAAAGGCACCCACATTCATAAAAAGAAACGCTACTAAGACTCAAATCTCACATAAAACATCACACACTTATAGTGGGAGACTTCAACACACCACTCTCACCACTAGACAGGGCCACCAATCAGAAACTCAACAAAGAAACAAAAGAACTAACAGAAGGTATGTCTCAACTGGATTTAACAGACATCTATAAAACATTCCATCCAAACACAAAAGAATATACCTTCTTCTCTGTTCGACGTGGAACCTTCTTTAAAATCTACCACACACTAGATGGCATAACAAACGTCAACAGATACAAAAGAATTGGAATAGTCTTCTGTATCTTATCAGACCACCATGCTTTAAAATTGGAAATCAACAACACAACTCGCAGAAACCCTACAAACTCATGGAAACTGAACAATGTGCAATTGTACCACACCTGGGTCAAAGAAAGAAATTAAGGACTTCCTAAAATTCAATGCGAATGAGGACATCACATGTCCGAACTTATGGGACACCTTGAAAGCTGTGTTACAAGGGAAGTTCATTGCACTGAGTGCCCATATGAAGAAAACAGGATAGTCACATTAGAGAATTAACAGCACAACTGAAAGCCTTAGAACAAAAAGAAGCAAACTCACCCCAGAGAAGTAGATGCCAGGAAATAATCAATTATAGGGCTGAAAGCAATAAAATAGAAACCAGGAAAACAATACAAAAAAATCAATGCAACAAAGAGTTGGTTTTTTGAGAAAATCAACAAGATAGACAAAACCTTATCCATACTAACAAAAAAGCAGAGAGAGATCATGCAAATTAACAAAATCAGAAATGAAAAGGGGGACATAACAACGGACACAGAGGAAATCTAGACAACTTTCAGGTCATACTTTGAAAACCTGTACTCTACAAAATTTGAAAATTCAAAGGAAATGGAAAATTTTCTGGATAACTATCACTTACCAAAATTAAACCAAGAACAGGCAAACAACTTAAATAGACCTATAACCCCCAATGAAATTGAAACAGTCATCGAAAGCCTTCCAACCAAAAAAAGCCCAGGGCCAAATGGCTTCAGTGCAGAATTCTACCAGAAATTTAAGGAAGAGCTAATTCCAATACTCCTCAAATTGTTCCACACAATAGAGACAGAAGGCACATTACCAAACTCTCCCTACGAGGCCACAATCACCTTGGTACACAAGCCTCTCAAAGACACAACTAAGAAAGAAAACTACAGATCAATATCCCTGATGAAGATCGATGCAAAAATACTCAATAAAATAGTGGCAAACCGAATCCAAGAATACATCAGAGAAATCATCCACCATGCCTTCATCCCTGGGTTGCAAGGATAGTTTGACATGCAAAAATCTATCAACGTGATCCACCATATAAACAAACTGAAAAAGAAAAATCATATGATCATCTCCCTAGATGCTGAAAAAAATTTTGACAACATTTAACACCCTTTCATGATAAAGGTCTTTGAGAGATCAGGAATAAAAGGAACATACCTAAACATAATAAAGCAATATACAGTAAACCAACAGCCAACATCAAACTGAATGGAGAGAAGCTTAAGGCAATTCCTCTAAAATCAGGAACAAGGCAAGGCTGTCCTCTCCATATCTCTTCAATATTGCACTTGAAGTTCTAGCTAAAGATATAAGACAACAAAAGGAGATCAAGGGGATCCAAATTGGAAAGGAAGAAGTCAAACTGTCTCTATTTGCAAATGATACGATGGTTTACATAAGCAACCCAATAAATTCTACCAGGGAACTCCTACAGCTGATAAACACCTTCAACAAACTAGCAGGATACAAGATAAACTCAAAAAAAAAATCAGTAGCCCTACTTTATTCAGACAACAAAGAGGCTGAGAAAGAAATCAGAGAAAGATCACCCTTTACAATAGCCACAAACAACATAAAATATCTCGGGGTAATGCTTACCAAACATGTGAAAGACCTATACAATAAGAATGTTGTGTCTTGAAGAAAGAAATTAAAGAAGATACCAAAAAATGGAAAAATCTCCCATGCTCTTGGATTGGAAAGATAAATATAGTAAAAATGGCAATCTTGACATAAGCAATCTACAGATTCAATGCAACCCCCATTAAAATCCCAGCACAATTCTTCATTGACCTTGAAAGGATAATAATCAACTTTGTATGAAAAAAACAAAAGACCCAGGATAGCTAAAACAACCCTGTAAAATAAAAGAACTTCAAGAGGCATCACTATCCCTGACTTTAAGCTCTACTACAGAGCTATAGTCCTGAAAACAGCCTGGTATTTGGCAAAAGAAAGACAGGTAGACCAATAGAATCGAATCGAAAATGCCGATATTAATCCACACACCTATGAACATCTGATTTTCGATAAAACAGCTAAAGAAATAATGGGGGAATGAAAGCATCTTCAACAAATGGTGCTGGCACAATTGGATGATGGTGTGTAGAAGACTGCAGATAGACCATTTTTATCGCCATGCACAAAACTCATGTCCAAATGGATCAAAGACCTCAACATAAATCTATCCACACTGAACCTCTTAGAAGAGAAAGTAAGAGGTACCCTTGAACAAATTGGTATAGGAGACCACTTCCTGAACGTAACTCCAGTACCACATACACTGAGATCAACAATTAATAAGTGGGACTTCCTCAAACTTAGAAGCTTCTGTAAGGCAAAGGACAAAGACCAAACGGCAGCCCACAGACTAAAATAATTTTTGTACCAATCTGACAAAGGGCTGATCTCCAAAATATACAAAGGACCCAAGAAACTAGCCAACAAAACACCAAATAGAATTGAAGAAAGAATTCTCAATAGAGGAAATCAAAGAGGCTGAAAGACACTTAAGAAAATGTTCAACATCCTTAGCTATCAGGGAAATGCAAATGAAAACAACTTTGAGATGCCATCTCACTCCTGCCAGAATGGCTAAAATTAGAAACACCAATGACAACTTATGCTGGAGAGGATGTGGAGAAAGGGGAACACTCCTTCACTGCTGGTGAGTGTACAAACTTGTACAGTGATTTTGGAGATCAGTATGGTGATTCCTCAGAAAAATGGTAATTAGCTTACCACAGGACCCAGCAATTCCACTCTTATGTATATACCCAAATGACCCACATCCATGCAACAAAGACATGTGCTCAACTATGTTCATAGCAGCATTATTTGTAATAGCAAGAACCTGGAAGCAACCTAGATGCCCCTCACCTGAAGAATGGATAAAGAAGATGTGGCACATCTACACAATGGAAGACTACTCTGCAGAAAAAAAAATAACGGAATATTAAAATTCGCAGGCAAGTGAATGGAACTTGAAGAAACCATTCTGAATGAGGTAACCCAGTCACAAAAAGAGGAACAGAGTATGACCTCGCTCATATATGGATTTTAGACATAGAGCAATGGATCACCAGCCTATAATACACACCACCAGATCAACTGGGATACAAAGTGTATTCTAAGAGATTCATATATGGTCCCTCACAAAAGGGGGAAGGGACAAGTCCCCCAGAGCACATGGGAAATGGCAGTGAATGGATAGAGAACTAGGAGAAAGAGAAGGGGAGGAGAGGAAAACATTATTATACATTTAATAATAGATTGAGTCAGGGTGAGGGGTGGGGACATAAAAGAGGGAACCATTATTGGTTTGAAGAGAAAACTGAACCTAAAGAAAGGTCTAGAGAACTACAAGACCAACTCCAACTAATAATTCCAGCAACCATGGAAAGGCTACCATAAATGCCCTTCCCTGATAGTGACATCCTCAACTAAATTATCCACCGTCATGGAGTCCTCATCTAGTACCTGTTGGAAACAGAAGCAAACACCCATAACCAAACACTGAGTCAAACTAGAATCCAGATGCAGAGAGAGGGGACAAGACCAGATTGCAGAAACTCACAAAGACAGCTGACCTGAACAAGGAGAAGCTTGGGCCCCCCAGACTGATGGCTAGGAACCTAGCAAGGGCCTGACTCAGACCCCCTGAATATGGGTCTCAGCTAGAAGGACTGAGCAGTCTGGAAGACCTCAGACAGTAGAAACAGGATCTATTCCTGGTGCACAAAAGGACCTTGTGGACACATCCCCCATGGAGGGATACCCCCTTAACCTAGAGACAAGAGAGAAGTCCTAGTCCCTACTTCAAATGACTTGACAGATTTATATGACCCAACCTGGATAGCATAGCCCTACAAGTGGAATGGGAGGAGAGGGTGGTTTTTGTTTCTTCCTATTTGAGTTCTATCTTCCCCTAGTTCCCAAGAATGGTAAAGTCTCGATGCTAAAGGATTGGCAAAGCAGAAAAGGCTCTACAAGAAAAGATCGTTATGTCCCTAGCACAGACATAATTTGGTATTACTATGGCACCAGTATGTAATGCTGAGTTCTGAGCTTTCTGGGAGCAAGAAAATTTGACCCTTAGTTCAACACTATCTGATATTATTCAGCAAGTAAATTGAACTCTGAGAGCAAATGTGTCATGGCTGAACTTACTGGCCTACAGGAGATCCTATTAGGTCCATATAAAGCTGAGGCATGAGACCTGGTGCTGGAGATACTTACAAGAACAGAGACACTTTCACCTTCTGCTGACTCTCCAAAGATGATCACAGAGCTTGGGTCCCCTCCAAAGTTGACAATGTTGTCCTGAACCCAGCATAATGCAGCCACCTGGTCCAAGTATCCCCAGTTTCCCCAGCTGTGTTCATCTCCTGTGCTGCAAAAAATAAGAATAAAATAAAATAGGGTGCGAGTATGGACAGATATGTCATAGCAGGTTCTAAGAACCACAGATTCACTAGAAACTCAGTGGGAGTCTGTCTGTATCCCTATCCTTAATCTGCCCCTCATCCTTTAAGCATTGTTCTAGGTGAGGTTTCTCTCTCTCTCAGAAAGTGTGTTCTGGGGCATCACTATGTATCTAAGAGCAATCTAAGATCTAGAGCACAACTGAGAACTAAACAAAAACCTCTGACCACACTGAAACTCTGAATCAGATGAAAAGAGAGCATCATGCCATCTCATGGGGATATTAAAATAAGCAAAGAGGAGCTAGAAGGAGGCTAGAGGGGAGAATGTAAGATTTCATGGCCTCACTCAGGATGAGAGAAACATAATATGTACTCACTCATATATGGATTTTAGACATAGAGCAAAGGATCACCAACCTATAATTCACATCACCAAAGAAACTAGAATACAAGGAGGAACCTAAGAGATTCATACAAGGTGCCTCACAGAATAAGAACTCCTTAACATATTGGGAGTGAGGGGGGCAGTGAGTGGAGAGGGAGTTGGGAGAAAGAAAAGGGGAGGAGAGGAGAACATGTAGGACCAGGAAGATTGAGTCAGGGGACTAATAGATGAGAGAAAAAGAGAGAGAGATACCATAATAGAGGGAACCATTATAGGTTTGAAGAGAAATCTGACTCTAGAGAAATGTTCAGAGATATACAAGGATGGCCCCAACTAACAATCTGAACAACAGTGGAAAGGCCTTCCCTGATAATGAGATTGATATCTAACTTACCCACCATCATAGAGCCCTCATCTAGTAGCTGATGGAAACAGAGCAGACACCCACAGCTCAACACTGAGCCGAACTCCTGGAATCCAGTTGCAGAGAGGGCAGAATGATAAGAAAAGGGGTCAAGAACAGGCTACAGAAACCCACAGAGACAGCTGACCTGAACAAGAGAAAGCTCATGGACCCCCAGACTGATAGCTGGGAAACCAGCATTGTACCTACTCAGAGCCCCTGAACATGGGTCTTAGTTAGAAGGCCTGGGCAGTCTATGGGACCTCTGAGAGTGGAACCAGGATGTATCCCTGGTGCATGAAAGGACTTTGGGAGCACATTCCCCATGGAGGGACACTCCCATAACCTAGAGGCAGAAAGGAGGCTTAGAGCCTACTCCAAATGACTTGACAGGGACTGCGGAATGGTTGTAGAATGAGATGGAGGGGCTTGGGGGGCATGGGAGGGAGGGAGAGGGAACTCAGATCAATATGTAAAATAAAAAAGAATATATATATGTATGTATGTACATATGTATGTGTATGTATGTACATATATACATACATACATACATATATACATATATATATAAAGAGTTTGTGATCATGGAGGAATCACTTGAGGCACTGGCATCTAATACATTTAATAGAGACAAATAGAATGAACATATATACCTCAGAAATTATCAGAGGAAGGAAGTAGAGCTACGTGCAAGGCCCCGGGGCCATGGGAACAAAGCTTTGTAGGAGGCAAGTGTGTAATGTGGGAAAAGCATGCACTGTGAGCCTTGCCTAGGACTTGTAGGTACTTGTAGACCTAGACAAAGTGAGGCACTCTCCAGTGACAAAACATAACTCACTCTGACAGATGCATACTCTAATCATGATATTTGCAATATTGTAATAGTAAATAGTTGAGATAATTATCAAGGTCAAAGACATAGGGCTTTGATTAGTGGGCAGAGATAGATTCAAAGTGGCTAGATTCTATGCATATTTCAAAGAAAAATTGTTATGGAACTGATTGGAGAGAGGGAGAGAAATAAAACTTCAGGTTTCTATTAGACCTTTGCCCTGATCAAAGGGGAAGGCAGGGCTGCCAGCAACTATACAGGGGACTTTGAGAGAAGAGGTATGTTTGTTGGAGAGGTAGTTGGAGTCTACAGTTCCGTGTACCCCTGTAAAGGCATTGTGTACACACCCCAGGGAAATAAGACAATGTAGCTAAAGGCAAGCACCTGGGGTTCCAAAGAGAGGTAAGGACTACAGATAGGGAGCTACAAGCAGACCACTGGAATCACTCAGGGATTTACTGGAGAGGGAAAAGGAGCATCCCATGAGATGGGACATGGCCAAAGCCTGGAGAAGGATTATCTCAAAGAGGCAGTAGTGTTGTCCATGGCTGTGCAATGAGTCACATGCTCTTAGGAGTACTGATAAGGGTCATAGTGGGCCTCTGGGGCACTTGAAGCTCATGGGCAGATGGAAGTGTGCCTGCAGAAGCACTCTCTAAGTTCATCCAGGAGACTGTCCCTTCTTCCCTTGCCTATGAGAAGGTGTGTGGCATTCAACTACTCTGCTGCATGGTAATCAGCAGCATAGAGGAATCCAGTGTGCTGCCAACATAGGTCAGAAGAGATGAGTGTTATGATAACACAAAGAGTGGGCCATAGAGAACACATCAGGGCTTCACAGACAGGGTAGGAATCAAAACAGGAGAAACAGTACAAACATTCAAAAGCAGATGCACAGGCATTACTGAGGAATAATGAGGTGGGTGAGGTCAAATAATAAAAAGGTCAAAAGCTTTTTGAAAGAGTTGAGCAAAGGCCTCATGAGAGATTGCATCAATAAAATCTTTGTGTTGGCAGATGTTATGGTTTAGATGTAGTTTGTGCTACCAAGGCTTATTGCTCCCCAATGTGGTAAGAATATATGGTGATGGATCCTGTAAAATACAAGGCACAAATGGAAGGTGGCTAGGTCATCAGGCTATGCACTTGGAATGTATCTGTGAGAAAGCTCTTATAGTAAGAACAAGGCTCCTCTTTCTGTTTCCTCTATCACCGTGAGATGTGTCTAGGTGTCTAGGCTAAAGACTCCATGTTGATGTATTGGTGATGTGGCAGTGCTGATGAAGGGCCTCACCAGATGCCACTATGAGGTCACTTGATCTTGTACTTTGACTCTTCAAAAACAGAGCTAAATTCACCTTTTTATCTTGTACAATCAATATGCAACTGAGGAGTATGGGAGATAATACAGTCTCCAATGACCTACCTGAAGAATCCCCAGATGCCAAGGTGGTATTGAATGGCCACCACCATGACGTTTTCATGGATGAAGAGGGCTAGTCCATCATTAGTTGATGCCCTGCCCACAACCAGAGACCCTCCATGGATCTACACCATCACCTGCAGGACATAGAAGCAAGAGCCATGAGGAACAGAACTGGGAAGGCTATTGGAAACTATCTGCTCTTGTTATCTTTTCCTCACTCTGACTGAAGAAGGCCAATTCCCCAAGCCTATCAGTGCCCAACAAGGATTTAAAAAACAAAAGCATCTTCTTTCATATCCCCTCACCATTGCTCAGCACACCATCCAACTTTGTGTCTCTTGGAAGTACATGCCTTTCACTCCCACCCTGAGTGCCATGTCTTCTAATGCTCTTTGCATTTATAACACCATTGCAATCACAGAAAGGACCAAGGAGGTGCTGTTTTCCCCAATACTCATTCCTGGACTCATCTACCTGAATTTATGTTCCATATCAGTAAACTCTGTAATTGTGGGTTAAACTCTAGTATATATTATGATTATCTCAAGACCCAAGAATTACCCCTGGTGTGGTTTGAATGAAAATGGCTCCTGTAGGCTCATATATTTGAGTGTGTAGTCCCTGGTTGGTGTAACTGCTTTGGAAGGGTTAGGATGTGTGGCCTTGTTGGAGTTGGTACTTAACTGGGCATGAGTTTGAGGCTTCAAAAATTCATGCCAGGCACATTAGCTTGCTCTCTTCCTGCTGCTATGAGAGTATTTAAATGATATTATAACATTGCCAATAAATAAAAACTTGTGCCATATGCCAAGAACTCCAAGCATTGGAAATAACTTTCTTACCCATTCTTGGTGTCATTCACTCCCAGGACTCTTCAACCTGTAAACATTGTAACCTTATTTTACATTATAATTGCCTTCATTATTTTTTCTTTTAATAAAGTTGTTGGCATTCAGTGGTAATAAACTCACACTATCTTCCTTTTAATACATTCTACCTTTGGATTATTTTTTAAATGTCCTTTTGTATCTTGTCACATTCTCAAAATATAACCACTAAGACATTTGTTGTTTCAACAACACTCTAAAGGTTAAACTACATGACACGCAGATCACATCAATGATTTAGGGCAATTGTTTCATGATTTCAGTGGCTCTTGCCATTTCTGGCACCATTGGTTGGTGTAGTCATGTTATTCTTGCTTAGGCTTGATATTTTTAACCATGTGAAGTTTGCATTTTCACCATGTAAAGCTTGCATTTTCTAGGATATGACAATTTCAAACTACACCCCTAGTGATTCAAGGATTCTAGCCAGATTCTGCTACATAAAATTCAAAGTCTCCACTCCAATTGGTGATGTAGAGAAAGAGTTTGTGATCTATCTTAGGTGGGAACTCTACCTCTCAGAAACACAGGAAGGTTTTACAAGACAGCTCATCATTCTTCAGTTCCCCCTTAAAACATTTTAGAGACCATAGCTCTCAGGAAGAATTGATGTGGGAGAATAGGATAGAGAGGAGTACTGCAAAGGCATCAAGATTGAAAAATTAGAGAATCTAGTGGAGAGAAAACCTGAAAACCCCTTTGACCACAAGTTACATAGAACAAACCAACATGTATGGATGGATGACAAGCCTACTGATCTTCAGATGCTAGCAAAGCCAGGCTGTGACTATATAAATGACTTATAAAAGAGAATCTCATGCCCCAAAGCCTCTGAGCCTCAGACCCCTCCCAGTTCTCCAGCTCACTTCATTCTCAGCAATATTTTTCTCTTCCTTAATAAACTTTCCCTATTTCTATCACTATACATATGTCCCTGGTCCAATCCTTTGTTCCAGAAAACAAGAGTCTAGATGTCTTGGTAGGAGCACTCTGGACTCTAATCCACACTGATAGTAGTAGAAGGAAGGCTGTATAAGATTGCCCCATGATTCTCCTCTTACTGACCACAAATCTGGCTGTGTATGGGTACCTTGAGGGTACAATAGATGATGAATGTCTGAATGAATAAGTTTTATGCCCATTTCCTTGTGGTTTCAAAGCACATACAGAACAAAACAGGAATTCTAAGATCACAACCTTTCTCTTCATTCATGAAAGTCAGAGCATGTCAGAAAGATCATGATTCCTCAACCTCTTCCATGAGTAATCTTCTATTCCAGCACCCCTTTACAATTCAGCCTCTAATTAATAGCCAGCCCCATTTCTGGCTCTTCATTTATTTGGAAAATTCTAATTCACTAGGTCACCAGCCTGTGATGAGATGAGATGGAAATGAGCTACAGTTAAGTCCCAAGTGTTTGGCCAAAGTGTTTTTGACACTGTCTCACTCTGCATCCTCCACACTGCCATAGGACTAAAAAAGGTTTTACATATGATAGCTGTGTGCTGTGTAACAGCCTCATCTAATTCTTAGCTTATGACAAAGACACTGGTGTGAAGATCAGAGAACCCAGTCCCTTGTCCTCTCTCACTAATGGTTGACATCATCTTTTTCTTCAATCATTGCTCTAGTTTCTCCATCTGTAATAAAAAGGTCATCATTTTTCAGTAAGATTCTTTCCAGCTTTAATTTTCTGCAAATTATACCTCAGCTGCTCTGGGAATCATATTCTGTCTCTAGTAATTTAGACCAGCCACTGTCCCTCTGTTTGTCTGAGAGAACTTGGAAGGGTGAGGTGTGCATCCCAGATGCACAGCCATCTCTACTTCAGTCTGGCTGATATCACCAGGACAGCATGAGGGGATAGAATGCTTGCATTCCCAAAAGTTATATAATGCTCTAACCCTGGCATAGAGCTCCTGTCCCCAGTTCCATTCACCCCCCCCCCTCCAATTGCACAGAAAAGCCAGATTCTGGAAATCACAACTCCAGATCAGTGGTTCCCACGCTTACCGGCAACCTGCTGTTCTTTGCCAAGTCAGCAAGAGTGTAAATATTCAGGTAGAGACAGTCTTCAGAAAATGTGAGAAGAATGCTTCCCTTTCTGTTGGTGAAGAGATCAGAGAGCATTTTCCCTACCATAGCATCCTGGGAGCACCTGAGAGGGAGAGAGAACATCTGAGGTTCCACCAGACAGATACTGGGCATGCCACCTAGGGCTCAGCTTTGCTCTACAAAACTTGAACCTGGAAATGAGATTGGTATCAAAGGTTAAGAGGGTCTTTGTAGTTCCTGAGGGACCATAGGATTCTGTAGAGTCTCCTGAATGTGAAGAGGATGAGGACCAACATCATTCATCTTCACAGAGTGTTTGGGCTGCCTTAGTCAATGTAAAAAGTTGCGCACACACTGACTTGTCCTGGAAGATAGCACTTCCTTCCCTTTTCTTCGCTAGGCTCTGTATAGGCTATAGGGAAACCTACTTCTCCACCACATAAACATGATTTTGAAAGACTTCAATCAACTGGAAAAATACCTCCAATTACTGACAGCCCATGGCAGGTCAGGGATCATATCTCTGTGGGACAAAGAGTTTCTCATTCTAGTCCTGCCTTAAGCACTAATGTACTAGGCAGTATTGGGTGAATTTCTTTCCTACTCTGGTCCCTAATCTTCCAGGTGCAGATGAGAAGAGTACTGTCTCGAGGAGCCTTGCAGTCCTGACCTGCTAATGTTCTATTATCCACATGCCCCAGTAACCATTGGCAACTTCCCTGATGAGAGTCTTGGAGATTATTCCCAGATTGTAACTATTAATGATAACTGAGTTCTCCTAGTTGGTTTAAATTTGTATTGATTTAAAGTTCCTTTATGCAATAACTTATTTAAGTCCCAGATTACCCACAATGTGTTCTTTCATATCCTGAGTTTATAAATGAGAAAAGTGGGGCACAGGTTATTATAGAAAGTGCCCAAGGTACTATAAGCAGGAGGGCAACATAATGTTTACATGCCGGATAAATTATAATCAGCATCTCTGATCTCAGTGGATTATAAGGGAAGCATGCACTCCTTAGTATAAAAGGAGAAATTGAGGCTTTCTGATACCAGAATCACACAGATGTCAAGTGGCAGAATCTACTAGAAAGGAATTCTAGTTTCCATTTGGAGAGCATGTCAACAATTGCAAGAGGAATAATATTCATAAGAGTTTTTACTTTTCAAGTATCAAAGGGCCAAAGGAATTCAACATCACCAGTAATTTAGATAAGCATAATGCAAAGATCCAATGCTATAAATTATTACTGTGATTTTATACTATTAGTTTCCTTAATCAACAACCACAAAACAAGCATTCTTTGATTAAGCCAAAGAATTGGCAAGCATCTGATAAATAAGGACTTTTTTCATATATCAGTGAAAGAAGTGTGTATATTTAGAATACTTAGGAAGAGAAATTGAGGCAAAGGCACATATTATTTGATTCAGTAATGTCATTTCTGGAGCTAAAATATTCATCAAAGTGTGTAATTATGTAGCTAAAACATATCCACAATACTCTTATTCATTTTGTCAAGAATATCAAAAAAAGACTCAATGCCCACACCCAAAAGAAATTGACTAAATAAACTGCATTTCAATAGCAAAATTAAGGCAGCTTCTTAACATCAGGCTGTGATAATTATGGGATAGAATACTGATGATACTGAAGATTTTCTTACAAATGAGTAAAGAGTCCTCCACAGTACCTCTGTCTTGATCAGGAAGAAAGTACACCACAGAGACAAGGCCTAGAAAGTGTGACTGAAAAGTTTCCCCATTTCTCTCTGAGTGAAGAAATGGTGTGTGGTTTCAGTTTTCCTGTGTTTGCTTCCTGTATTTCCCAACAAGCTTTTGAAAGTTGTTGGTGTTAGACTTGCAATCAGGAAAAGAATAAGTGTTGTTTTAAAAGGAAAGAAAGTTTAGGAAACCATAATAAATGGGGATCTGAAAACCTTCAGAACGACCTGAGAAGACCGATGGTGTCTGAACTTTGACAGGTGTCCAGGCTTCTTGGGGAGTGCTTGGGGAGTGGCTCTCAGACTACATGGAGTACACAGTGTTCTTTCCTCACAGGTCACAGAGACTAAGAAACCATCAATCAGCTTGCGACCAGGCAGCAAGCCTGGATTTGCAGTGAACCTCCATCATCCCTAGCCCACATACATTCTTCTTACCCAGCCCATACAGCCACACCAACATTTAAGACAGAACAGACAGAATCGTACTGCACAACTTCTCTATATCATCAAAGAACTTAGCATATTCTAGCATATTCTCTAAATCATTTATTAGTTTACTCATTATCTCTTAAGAGCAAAATAGATTCATACTCCCAGGGCATGCCCAACTCACAAGAAGTGCTAAACAAACACATGATGGATAAGGGCTCTAAAAAGCTGTGACTACTTTAATTTATAGTGTTTGTAAGGACTCTAGACAAAACACAGTTTATCACAGAACTGCCTGGCTCCTTTCTGCAGCACTGAGACAGATGTTCTTGTGAAGCAAGGCCCAGGTGCACCCCAGTGGCTTTCATAGGAGGGTAGGAGGTGGCATTCTTCATGAAGTTACAGGGTTCTGCAGGTTGTGGTGGAGCAAACCTCAGGGATCCGAGAGGAGGCTTGGCAAAGGGGACTCGCTGGAAGACAGCCACAGGCTGTGAGAATCCTTGTAAGTGGATATACTTTCCCAGGACTTTGCCATGCATGATGTCCACTATGGGTAATGAGGACGGGTTGCCTGCTGGACATGGAGAAGAAGCAAGAACACATCAGAGTGACAAGACCAGACCTGGATTCCAGGTTATGTGTGACCTTGAGTAAATCACCTCAGATCTCTAGGCCATAGTTTCTTCTCACATTAAATGAAAATAATTCTTCACAACTCACAAGAATGACAGAATAAATAAATTGGTGTTGGAGGCACAAAACTATCCAAGCAAAACAGCTGTAAACAGAGAACTTCTAATGAACATCAGTTTCCTCTCAGAAGCCTCTGGAAGCATGTATCTGCTGTGGTCCCAGTGCAGGCCGGGCAGGAGGATGAAAAGCATGTCTCCTTGTCTGTGGAGGGATGGCCCAATAGGGGAAGGACCACAGACACACTTGACCTGACTCTGGAGTGAAAGAGGTTTCATCCCGGGAGAGGACAGGAAGGACTATAAGAGTCAGAAGGAATGAGGCCTTGTAACTGGTGTGATCATGGAAGAACTGGGTTTACAGATGGGGAGATGGGATAAGGTAAGATGGGAAGAGAGCATATAAAACAGAGAAAAGAGATTGTGCAAAGACCCAGAGAGGCCAGAGCACAAGGCTGGACTGAGACTGGCAAGTGACTATGATGCCACCAAGTGGAGTCTATGATGAGAAGCAGATGGCCCTGGATGAGGAGGTGGAGTCTAACATGAGGACAATAAGCTTCAATAAGTGTGCTGGAGCACAAAATGTATAATTCTAGAACTTCCTCTGTTGGCTTTGATCTGAGACATACAAAGAGTAGAGACTGTGTGTTCATTAACGCGATTCTTTCAGACAAAACACTGCCATGCTGCTATTTGTAGGGACATTGACTGAACCCCACCCTCTTTCAAGACTCCATTACGGTCACTCCTTTACCATTCTTGTCTAGCTTCGGTAATCTTTGCACCAGGGTAACCTTTCCCTGTCCTCCCAGTTGCAGTGAAGACAAGTAGATTGTCAACATCTCTCCCCAAAGAGTATGACCAGAGACAAAAACAACCATCTAGATTTGGCCTAATACTCCAAGTATTAGAAACACTGTATGGGAAAGGTGTTAAAAAACAGTGTTTTAACTTTTAATTCCATTATACACTCTGGATTTTTCTTGAATAATTACTTTATAATTAGTAATAAATTATAGTAATGATCTGGATTCCTCATGAAGAAAGTATTGTGTACTGTGTGAACTAGTAGCATACATTGAATAAATAGTTTAGTGTAAATTGAGAGTAAATAAAATAAAAAAATAAAAACAGTGAGCCTCATAGTGCCAACGGCCAGTTCCATGGTGTTTACGTTCAAGTTTATTTTTATGGTGGCTGCTAATTATTACAAATATCACTGTCATAAACTTTCAGAGAAACATATCTAAATGGTCCCCAATTTATAGTGTTTTGACTGACAATGTTTTTAATAGAGAGCATAGCCTCATCATAAGTCTAAGAGCATAATCATTAATACAAGCAACTAAAAGTGAAGTGACAAATCCATATGCCTACCCCATGGGTTTTCACCAACAGCACTGATGTCTATGACCAGCAGCCTTTCAGGTTGCTTTTGCTCCTGGTGAATTTCACAGGAAATAAATTCCATGAAGAGAAACAAAGAAAAAGCCATGAGCAGTTGCTATGTATGTAATAGAGACTATATCACATATCAGGCACTTTCTTTGTGCCAGATGTACATTCTAGTCCCCTATACAGTTCATCAAAGTTGCCTTCTTGGGTGCCTGTCAGCCTGCCCATTTAACTGGTAAATGAGCAGGATTTGAAAGCCACCTGTAGGGAGCTCCTAAAGAAGAAAATAGGTTGGCATTGCCAGAGTAACATCCCACTCAAAATTTGGGTCCTTCCTAGATCTTCTTGTGCTCAGTTCCCAGCATCTCATGGTGCCACATGTCCAGAAAGAAGATAAAATCCAGAAGAGGCTTGGGCTGCTCACTACTGGGCTGGATTCTGAAATCAGAGATGTGCTTGGATGTGATTTTCAGGTGACCCTTGGCAAATGTATGTCCTCTCCCCCCTCAGAACCTCAGTTTCTCCCTCTGTGTAATGAAATGCCCCTCATCTCACATCTCTAATGACCAAGGATTCTATTTTCCTCTCTCCTGGTGTGGCCTGAGGGAGCCACATTCCCTCTACCCAGCCATTCCAGAGTCCACACCCCAGACACCAGCTTTATTTGGGTCTAATAGACTAAACTATCTCTAAGCTGTCCTGATCACCCAAAATTGGACACCAGAAAACTGGGAACAGCCCATGTGCTTCAGAGTCCTCTGTGATAACTCCACTTAGCCCTTGCTACATGCCACTTTCCTCTGCCTTTTCCCTTCCTTTCAAGAGAGACACAATAAAGGCCATTGTCCACAGTCTTTCTACTGCATGCCTCCTAAATAACCTGATACCCATTGTCAACACTCATGTTCTGTGTTTGTGTCCTTCTCTAGTCTATCTTGAATATTCTAGAAACAAGCAACAGTTTCCCCCTCACTACAGCCTAATGAGCATTATTACTATCCCTATTTTAGAAAAGGGGTCATCCAGACAGAGGAAAATAGATGCCTGGTCAAAGGATACATAGCCTGAACTGGATTTAGAGCCACATTCCACTAACTTTAATATTATGCCAAAAAATTTAAACACCTTTTTTAGATAGTTCATGACCCAGGCAAAAATATTTTAAGAATCAAGGGGGAAATAATATGATCTCTTTTAATCCCCTGTATGAAACCTTCCATCAGCACACTGGCCTTTCTGAACCTGATGCTTGCTGCAGGATCTCAGGAACTTTATAGTCTTCTGTGTCATCTTTCATGGCCAAGGCTGGTTAGACATGACTGCCCCAAATTCAAGTCCAAGTTTGGAAGACAAACCAAGCTACAGAATCAAACTCATCATCCCTTGCAGTTCTACCCACCTCTTCCCTGGAACAGAGCTTCTACATATTCATATTTCATGGGACTCACCATAAGTCATGCAAACAGGAAGAAAGGCCAGGACCAGAGCATGGGACCACACTGTGGAAAAGCAACCCTTCTTTCAGCTCTGACTTCTCTGTGCTCCTTTTACAGGATGTGCTGCCACCGCCCCATATCTCCATCTCCACCCTGCATAAGCAGACCAATTACATTATCTAATGGAACAGAAACACTTCCCTCTTCCAAAGAGCTTCCCAGAAGTCCTTGAAGTGCCAACAAGCCATGTCTACAGTCTTTCATCAGAGCAGTAACAAGTGGAAGATGGACATAAATATATCTAACTTTGTATATCAGACTTTCCCCACTGTAGAACTACAGCCTCAGAGTCAGATCGCATCATGCAATCTGGGTTCTAAGAAGATGTGACAAGCTAGAACAACTTAAAGCCCCAAAGTTGAGGAGAGGACATGAGTTGCCAGGGCATGCTTTTCAGAGGGATGTCTTTTCTCTGGACTCGAAACTCTCCTCCACTCCCTCCCTCCTCTGCTTTATATTTGGAGGTTTACATCATATCAGTATACAATCTATGTCACTGGGTTTTCTTTAAATTTCTTTAAATGCAGTATTTATTTTACACCAAGACATTCATTTCTATAAATGGAAGACCAAAATTACCTCCACTAAATTAGAGGTAAAATAATTTTAAGTAAAGTAAAAATGTACATGAGGAAATATAGATAAAAACATATTATATTTATAAAATGATCTATACCTGAAAGCAAGCTACTTAATGCAGAAAATGAACCACTGATAGTCATTTAATAACATGCCTACAAGATCTATCTTGACCACCATCACCAGCTACGTGACATACACTAGACTGGTCAAGAGTCATAGTCACTGCAGTCATCTCGTACAGCTTCGGGGAACATCTACTGCCAGAGCCTTGACCAAATGCTATATTCCATGCACACCTTCCAGGTTCTAGATTCTGTGCTATACACTAAGGAGTTTCCAATGCTGTAATTAACACCATGACCAAAAGCAACCTGGGGAGGAAAGGGTTTATTTCAGCTTACAGCCCCCATGTCTCAGTCCATCACCAAGGGAACCCAAGGCACAAATCTGGAGGTGAGAACTGAAACAGAGGACATGGAGGTACACTGCTTGGAATAAGCATCAAGACTAGATGATCATGGCTTGAGCAAAGCAAGGCTCCTCTCTGGAGACAGACAGCATAGTGGGCCAGAATCTGTACTCTTCAATTCATTCAACATTGGTCTTTGCCAGGTGTTGAAGGACAGAAGGGATTGATTGTTGCTGCTGTTTGTGGGTGAGCGTAGCTCTCCCGGGTGCTCTCTTCTAAACACGCACCACCACTGCAGTGCCATCTGTCCTGAAGTCCTCATCAAAGCCAAACAGATGCCAACACCATGCTTTTGAACCCCAAGACTGTGGATTCAATAAGCTTTTGATCTTTATGAACCTCTCAACCTCAAGAATGTTGATGCAGCAACAGAAGATAGACTAATATCTGGTTTGCTGTTTTTGTCAAGATTTTTGTGTGTTTGTTTTTAAGTATTTCATGCAGATCAGGCCATGAAAGCTGTCCCGATAGGTGCTCCTTTACCTTCATGAGCACATTAACTCCTGGTCAGCCCTTTGGCACCATGTAACCACAGAACCTTTCCTGGTAGGTCCTCTTACTAGACACTCTTTACACCTGAGCTCCAATCCATTCAAGCCAGCACCCATTAATAAGTGTACCCTGTATTTTTACACGCCCACATACAATGAAGATTGGTGTTTTGTTTTGTTTTGTTTTGTTTTGTTTTTGCTGCCCTTCCCTTCCCAGGGAACTAATGAGCCACATTTAAATCAACTTTAGCTGAGGATACAGGTTATAAGCAAATGGCCTTCCCCTCTGCATTAGGAAAGATGTCTGGGGAAGTACCAGTCGGGTGTCTTCCCTGTGGAAGGCTGAGAACAATTCCTACTCTATCTCCATCTCTGACAAAGATGGAAGGTGACATGCATCTCAGACCAGGGGCTGAGAACAGAGATTTGGGCTTCTGCCTTTAGCAAACCATCCACAGTCTGAAATCCCTCCAGTGAACAGAAGAAAAGCCCAGGCTTTTTACCTGAGGCTCTGTCATGGGAACTTTGCAGGAAAGTACAAAAGCAAAAATTTCAGTCATTTCTCAGCCTCTTTCTGCATATGATTCTAGCCTTTCGGGTCATGGATTACACTGCTTCCCATGCGAAATGTTACAGAAAAAACAAAGCACATAAATGTTGTTCTTTCTACTGGTCGGTTCTATATGCTTGTGTTCCATCCTAACTGTACAGAATTGCAGCTGCTACCAGGAGCCACCAGCAGGAGGAGGCACCTTTTCCTTGTTCTCGTGCTGCCATCTCCTGGACACTACAAAATTCACAGTCCAAGACTGCTGCTTGGATCCTAAATATGTTGTTGGTTTGATTTAGTGAAAGGGGTCAAAGATTGGGGGTGAGGGAGCTAAAGCTACCTCCTAGTAAAAAGGAAACAAATCATTTATTAAAGGTTAATACAAATTTTGGACTTTTACAATGATGAAAAAACATAGATAACTGATATGTGCTGCAAACTTGTATCTCTGATGAGGAGAAAGTGGTGTGGCTCCTCAGAACAGCAAATTTTATATAGTTCATGAAGAGTAAACTTAAAGAGTCTGTCGGCTTACACTGGCCCATGTTCTTAAAAATCTTGCTTCCATAAATAATATTTTAAAATAAAAATAGTCATTCATTCTCAAAATAGCTCATGAAATTATGTCTCTAAAGCTAGGTGTGGAGGCATATATGCATAGCCCCAGCACTTGGGAAGTAGGGGCAGGAGGATTAAAAATCCAAGGTCACTCTCAGTTATGTACTGAGGTCAAGGCCAGACTATGTGTAATGTGTCTCAAAACAACAACAACAAAAAATTAAATGGAACTATATGCATCCATGTCCAGGATATTAAAACAGACTTCTGGAGAGAGATTAGCAACTAATAAAGTATATATACAGACTGAGCATAACTCAATGGTTCTTAAAGTGAACATCAGATGTCTGAACTAAACATAGAGCTGCGAAGGCCATGCAAGAAGTTTCTACTTTATGTGACTAGAGACTAGTTGGATAGTGGAATATTCATCCAAATGATTCTGTTATACTCCTCAAAGGGGAGCCACAGCCAAATAGAAAAATAAAAAGACATCAACTTTCATTTGTATATCAATTTCCACTCCACAACATGTAAAATTGCATGTGAACAGGGTAGGATAGGGCCCTGTGTCTGGATGGCATGGAGATGTCACCAGCAAGACACCTGCCAAAATCAGAACCCTGCTTGAGAATGCTACACACTGAGCCATGTTAATGGATCATGTGCATTGCTTCATGCAGTAGTTTAAGGCTTGTGTGTTGCATAGCTGTATTCATATGTGTACAAGGCACACTTGTCAGGTGTCACCATCAGGGATAGAGTTCGTACCTTTTATGACAGCATCTCTCGCCCGCCTGAAGGTCACCAATGAGAGTGGATTGCTTAGCCAGTGAGCCAGGGATGCACCGGTCTCCACCGCACCAGCACTGGGATGGGGTACTTACCACCACATTCAGCATTCGTATGTGGGTTCTGCTGCTCATGCTTGGAAGCCAAGCACTTTATGTACTGAATCCCTCCCTCCCAACCTTGGTATTTTTTCTTTTAAATAAGTGCTTTCAAGCTGATAGTTTCTCCAAATATCAACACAGGAAAGAGCTCTCCATGGCTACAGGAGCCATGAAATTTTCAAACTCCCTTGTAAATCATGTGACCTCTTTCTAGAACCAGAAAGTGACCCGGGGAACCCCATCCACTCTCCATGGGAGAGTGAGGCCATCCAGGAGAGATCATCAAAATCTGTCAAGTTATTTGGGGTAGGGCCTAGGCCCTCTTCCATGTCTCTAGTCTAAAAAAGTATTATCCCTTGATAGGGAAACGGCTCCTGAAGTCCATTCCTACACAAGGGATACATCCTGGTTGGTTCCACTGCCAGAGGTCCCATATACTTCCCAGGACTCCTAACTGAGATCCACGTTCAGAGGTTCTGGCTCAGTCCTATTCCTATGCTGGTTTCTCAGTTATCAGTCTGGCGATCCATGAGCTCCCCCTTGTTCAGGTCAGCAGTTTCTGTGGGTTTCTCCAGCCTGGTCTTGACCCCTCAGCTCATCACTTCTCCCTCTTTGCAACTGGATTCCTGGAGTTCGGCTCAGTGTTTAGCTGTGGATGTATGCTTCTGCTTCTGTTAGCTACTGGATGAAGGCTCTAGGATAGCATATAAGGTAGTCATTAAACTCATTATCAGAGAGGGGCATTTAAAGTAGCCTCTCCAGTATTGCTTAGATTGCTAGTTGGGTTCATCCTTGTAGATCTCTGGACATTTCCTTAGTGCCAGGTTTCTCTTTAAACCTGTGCTTGCGCCCTCTATTATGGTATCACTTTTCTTGATCTCCTCTATTCTTTCCCCAACTCAATCTTCCTGCTCCCTCATGTTCTCTCCCATCCTTTTCTCCCCTTCTGTTTCTCTTAAGTTCCTCTCCCCTCCCCACCTGCTTCCAATTTGCTCAAGATATGTTGTTCCTTTCTCCTTCTGTGGGAGACCTTGTATGTCTCTCTTAGGGTCCTCATTATTTCCTAGCTTCTCTGGCAGTGTGAATTATAAGCTGGTGATCCCTTGCTCTGTGTCTAAAATCCATATATAAGTGAGTACATACGATGTTTGTCTTTTTTTTTGACTGGGTTACCTCACTCAGGATGGTTTTTTCTAGTTCCATCCATTTGCCTGCAAATTTCAAGATTCCATTTTTTTTTTCACTGAGTAGTACTCTGCACCACATTTACTTTATCCATTCTTCAGTAGAAGGGCATTTAGGTTGCATCCAGTTTTCTGGTTATTACAAATAATGCTCCTCCAAACACAGTGGGACAGATATCTTTGTTGCATGGATGTGGATCATTTAGGTATATGCCTAAGAGTGGAATTGCTGGGTCCTGTAGTAGACTGATTCCCACTTTCCTGAGGAACCGCCATACTGATGTCCTAAGTGGCTGTACAAGTTTGCACTCACACCAGCAGTGGAGGAGTGTTCCCCTTTCTCCACATCCTCTCCAGCACCAACAGTCATTGATTTTGTTGATTTTAGCCATTTTGACAGGAGTAAGATGGTATCTCAGAGTTGTTTTAATTTTCATTTCTCTGATAGCTAAGGATGTTGAGCACTTTCTTAAGAGTCTTTCAGTCATCTTAGATTCCTCAATTGAGATTTCTTTAGATGTTTTGGTGACTAGCTTCTTAATTTTTTTGGTGGATATATATATGTGTATATATATATATATATATATATATATATATATATAATTTTTCTTTTTTATTTTACATGTCGATCCCAGTATCCCAGTTCCCTCTCCCTTCCTCCCTCCTTCCCTCCCTCTTACCTTCTCTCCCCCTCACATGCACCCTGACCACCCTCCCCTCCCATCGCCCCCACCCCCATTCCACATGTATGGCTATGCTATCCAGGTGGGGTCATGTAAATCTGTCAAGTCATTTGAAGTAGGAACTAGGACTTCTCTCCCGTCTCTAGGTTAAGGGAGTATCCCTTCATAGGGGATGTGTCTGCAAGGTCGTTTTGTGCACCAGGAATACATCCTGGTTCCACTGTCTGAGGTCCTATACCCTGCTCAGTCCTTCTAGCTGAGACCCATATTCAGGGGGTCTGAGTCAGTCCCTTGCTGTATTCCCAGCCATCAGTCTGGAGAGGGGGGGCATTAGCTCCTCCTTGTTCAGGTCAGCTGTCTCTATGTGTTTCTGCAACCTGGTCTTGTCCTCTCTCTCTCTCTCTCTGCATCTGGATTCTAGTTTGTTTCGACGTTTAGTTATGGGTGTTTGCTTTTGTTTCCAACAAGTACTAGATGAGGGCTCCATGATGGTGGATGAGTTAGTTGTTGATCTCACTATCAGGGAAGGGCATTTATAGTTGCTCAAATTGTTAGTTGGAGTCAGTCTTATAGGTCTCTGAACATTTCTTTAGGTTCAGTTTTCCCTTCAAACCAATAATGACTCCCTCTTTTATGTTCTCTCTCCTCTCTCTCTCTCTCTCTCTCTCTCTCTCTCTCTCTCTCTCTCTCTCTCTCTCTCTCTCTCTCTCTTCTGTCTTCTATCCCTACCCTGACTCAATCTTCCTAGTCTCATGTGCTTTTCTTTCCTCCCCTTCTCTTTCTCCTAGTTCTCTCTCCATTCACTGCCCCTCCCCCACTTCCCATGTGCTCTAGGGGAATTGTCCCTTCCCTCTTTTGTGAGTGATTTTATGTGAATCACTTAGAATACACCTTGGATCCTAGTTCCTCTGGTGGTGTGAATTATAGGCTGGTGATCTTTTGCTCTAGGTCTAAAATCCATATATGAGCGAGTACGTACCATGTTCCTCTTTTTGTGACTGGGTTACCTCATTCAGAATGGTTTCTTCAAGTTCCATCCACTTGCCAGTGAATTTCAAGATTCCATTATTTTTTTCTGCAGAGTAGTATTCCATTTGTAGATGTGCCACATCTTCTTTATCCATTCTTCAATTGAGGGGCATCTAGGTTGCTTCCAGGTTCTTGCTATTACAAATAATGCTGCTATGAACATAGTTGAGCACATGTCTTTGTTGCATGGATGTGGATCATTCAGGTATATGTCTAATAGTAGGATTGCCGGGTCCTGTGGGAGACTGATTTCCATTTTCCTGAGAAATCACCATACTGATCTCCAAAATTCCTGTACAAGTTTGCACTCCCACCAATAGTGAAGGAGTGTTCCCCTTTCTCCACATACTCTTCAGCATAAATTGTCATTGGTGTTTCTAATTTTAGCCATTCTGGCAGGAGTAAGATGGTATCTCAAAGTTGTCTTGATTTGCACTTCCCTGATAGCTAAGGATGTTGAGCACTTTCTTAAGTGTTTTTTCAGCCTTTTAGATTTCCTCTATTAAGAATACTTTCTTCTATTCTGTACCCCATTTTTTAATGGGGTTATTTGGTGTTTTGTTGACTAGTTTCTTGAGTTCTTTGTATATTTTGGAGATCAGCCCTTTGTCAGATGTAGGATTGGTAAAAAATCTTTTCCCAGTCTGTCGGCTGCCGTTTGGTCTTGTCCACTGTGTCCTTTGCCTTACAGAAGCTTCTCAGTTTCAGGAGGTCCCATTTATTAATTGTCAATCTCATTGTCTGTGCTACTGGTATTATGGTTAGGAAACTGTCTCCTGTAGCAATTTGTTCAAGGGTACCTCCCACTTTCTCTTCTAAGAAGTTCATTGTGGCTGGATTTATGTTGAGGTCTTTTATTTATTTGGACTTCAGTTTTGTGCATGGAAAATAGATATGGATCTATCTGCCGTCTCCTACAAGCCAGCATCCAGTTATGACAGCATCATTTGTTGAAGATGCTTTCTTTTTTCCATTGTCTAATTTTAGCTTCTTTGTCAAAAATCAGGTGTTCATAGGAGTGTGGGTTAATATCAGGGTTTTCAGTTAGATTCCATTGGTCTACCTGTCTATTTTTGTGCCAATACCAAGCTGTTTTCAGGACTCTATAGTAGAGCTTAAAGTCCGGGATGGTGATGCCTCTGGAAGTTCCTTTATTGTACATTGTTGTTTTGGCTATCCTGGGTCTTTTGTTTTTCCATATAAAGTTGAGTATTGTCCATTCAAGGTCTGTGAAAAAATGTTCTGGGATTTTGATAGGGATTGCATTGAATCTGTAGATTGTCTTTTGTAAGATTGCCATTTTTACTATGTTGATCCTACCTATGCAAGAACATGGGAGATCTTTCTATTTTCTGGTATGTTCTTTAATTTGTTTCTTGAAAGACCCAAAGTTCTTGTTATACATGTCTTTCACTTGTTTGGTTAGCATTACCCTCAAGATATTTTATGTTGTTTGTGGCTATTGTAAAGGATGATGTTTCTGATTTTTTTCAGTCCATTTATCATCTGTAGGGCTACCATATGCTATATACTGACACTTGGCTGATGGTGTTTATCAGCTGTCGGAATTCCCAGGTAGAATTTGTCATGTCACTTATGTAACCTATCATATCATCTGCAAATAGTGAAAGTTTGCCTTCTTTCTTTCCAATTTGTATCCCCTTGATCTCCTTTTATTTTCTTATTGTTCTAGCTAGAACTTCAAGTACAATATTGAAGAGATATGGAGAGAGTTGACAGGAATGTATTGTTCCTGATTTTAGAGGAATCACATTGAGTTTCTCTCCATTTAGTTTGATGTTGGCTGTTGGTTTACTGTATATTGCTTTTATTATGTATAGATATGTTTCTGTTATCCCTGATCTCTCCAAGACCTTTATCATGAAAGGGTGTTGAATTTTGTCAAAGGCTTTTTCAGCATCTAGCAAGATGATCTTATGGGTTTTTTGTCAGTTTATTTATATGGTGGATTACACTGATAGATTTTCATGTGTTGAACCATCCCTGCATCCCTGGGATGAAGCCTACTTGGTCATGGTGGATGATTTCTCTGATGTGTTCTTGGATTCGATTTGCCAATATTTTATTGAGTATTTTTGCATCAATGTTCATGAGGGATATTGGTCTGTACTTCTCTTTCTTAGTTGTGTCTTTGTGTGGTTTGGGTACCAAGCTAATTGTAGCATCTTAAAAAGTTTGGCAATGAACCTTCTGTTTCTATTGGGGGAAATAATTTGAGGAGTATTGGTATTAGCTCTTCTTTGAAATTCTGGTAGAATTCTGCACTGAAGCCATCTGGCCCTGGGCAACTTTTTTCTGGCTGGGAGACTTTTGATGACTGCTTCTATTTCATTAGGGGTTATAGTTCTGTTTCAATTGCTTCTTATATGTTCTTGATTTGATATTGGGTTCAGTTGTTTGGAAAATCTTTTCTCAACCTTAACTCTGAAGTAGTGTCTGTCTTTGAAGTTGAGGTGTGTTTCTTGTATGCAGCAGAAGGATGGATTCTGTGTTCATATCCATTCTGTTAGCCTGTGTCTTTTTATAGGCAAGTTGAGCCCATTAATATTGAGGGAAATTAGGGACCATTGATTGTTTTTAGTTTGAGATTTGTTGGCAGTAGTGGTACTGAGTATAGATTTACCCTGCTTTTTCTTTTGGCTTCTGATAAAGTGGGATTATCTATTGCCTATATTTTTGTGAGTGTAGTTTACTTCCTTGGGTTGGAGTTTTCCTTCCAGAACTTTCTGTAAGGCTGTATTTGTGGATATGTATGTGTAAATCTGGTTTTGTCATTTTCTCCATCTGCAATGATTGAGAGTTTTGCTTGGTATAGGACTCTGGGCTTACATCCATGGTCTCTTAGTGTTTATAGAACATTTATCCAGGGCCTTCTGCCTTTCAGAGTTTCTATGGTGTAATTCTGATAGGTCTGCCTTTATATATTGTTTGACCTTCTTCCTTAGGTGCTCTTAATATTCTTCCTTTATTCTGTATGTTTGGTGTTTTGATTATTATGTGGCAAGGGAACTTTTTTTTTTTTTTAGTCCAGTCTATTTGGTGTTCAGTAAGCTTCTTGTACTTTCATAGGTATGTCCTTCTTCAGGTTGGGAAAGTTTTCTGCACCTTTGAGCTGGGATTCTTCACCTTCTTCTATACCTATTATTCTTAGCACCCACATTTCCTGTATTTTTTATGTTAACGATTTGTTGGATTTTAGACCTCTTCATCCCTGGGCTTTGGATGACATCGGAGCAGAACACTTCCCAGCGTGTCTACTTTCCCCACAGGTCCCACTGAGACCTGTCAGCTCAAACCCAGATGTGCCCAGGACTTGGTTCACACTAAAAGCTTTACTGCCCTGAGCTTAAGGGACTCCCATTTTATTCGATCTGTGCCTTGAGTGCTGGTGTGTGGAGGGAATTTATCAGTACAAATTAAATTCTGTTATATAGTTTGCATATATTTTGCATTTTGATTTTATTTCATGTGAGTAACAGGAACATTATATGACAAGTAATGGGCCAGCCCTTCTCCATACTCATTGAGGAAATCACATTACCTTCTAAGAAAAATTGAATTTTTTAATGTTGAAAAGAATTTCATGAGGCTCATCCCTAAGTCCATAAAACACTAGCTAAAGCAGATTAGTGAGTAGAAATCCCCGCAGAAAGCAGCTCTACTGGGAATGAGGATAATGATTGGGGGAGAAACTTGGGAAGAGGAAATTCAGAATCACAAAATGATGACTTCTAAAGAACAGAGAAAAGGAAAGGCAGAGAGAGAGACAGGAGGGTTAAGGAAGGAGCAGAATCGAGTAGTGCTTCTGACGCAGACATAATCAGGGGGAGGGTATCTGTCCAAAATTCCACTCTCCGCTCTTTTAGTCTCTGTCCCACACTGATGTTCAAATTCAGCATCAGGTACCGCTCGTTCTGGTCGTAGACTGGCCACTGAGGCAGGTCGTCCCCATTAGGATTGCTGAAAGTGAGAGCAGATTCCAGTGAGCATGTCATCCTCAAACACCTGCCGGCAAGGAGGCCAGCTGGCTCACTCACCCGCTCCTGGCAAAGTTAGCCCAGTATTTCATCATCTTCCTGCTTAGCGACTTCTCTTCCTCGGTGGCTTCCTCTGCAGATGAACACAAATCCAGCCACTTAACCTACTTTACCCCGGGCCCGAGGCTCCTCCCATTCAGTGAGCTTGCTCATGCCTTGGCCCCTGGATGAATCTTTACAAGTCCTAGCTCCCATTTGCAGCTGAGGCACCACCAAGGAATCCTGGCTTCCAAACCAGGCAGGCTGAATACACTTTCCTCACTGGTCTTCTCTCTAGCCATTCCCATTTGGCTGCAAGATTCTTGGGATTCATTTTCTCCCTCCCTGTCTCTGTCTCTCTGTCTCTGTCTCTCTCTCTCTCTCTCTCTCTCTCTCTCTCTCTCTCTCTCTCTCTCTCTCTCTCTCTCTCTCTCTCTCTCTCTCTCTCTGTAGCCAGTCACTGTCATCTGCTGAAGATTGATTCCAAGATGCCTCTAACAGTAATCAATTCCAAAGAGGCTGCAATCCGTCTATAAAACAATGGCATTTGCTTATAGTGACTGCAAACCCTCAAATCACTTCTGCCTCACTTTGCAATACCTAGCACAGGACAAAAGCCAGGTAAACCCCATCACGTTTCTGCAAGTACTTAGCTGCCAGCTCAAAGGCAAGTACCCTTTCCAATGTCTCAGGTACATTCAGGAAGATGGGCTCCACCTGTGCCGTGTGCAAGTCAACCCCTCTCTACACATTTGCTGGTGCATGGGCACATGTTCTGCATCTTGTTCTCTCTATACAAATTGCATCTGGAAATTCTATCTCTAAGTTCTACATGATCACCTGTACATCTGCCAAGTGGTGTTCTACACAATCATAATATATGCATTCAAGCATGTGTATATGCAATTGCATTTAAGATTGTATACACATAGAGTATAGGTATCCAATATTCTAGTGATGGGTATTTACAGTGTCTTTTTTGGAAAAGGTAATGTTTTCATGCATGCATATGATTTCGTACATGTGGATATAATTATCCAAAACGTCCACACACAGAAGAGCTAAGCTAAAGAGGACTGTATACACTGTAAGTACTTATGGCCTTCTTCTAATATATGAAATTGTCTGTTTCCCAAGCCTGCTGTAATACACAAGTTAAAATGTACTGTCCTTCCAAAATCCTTAAATGGATTTATTTAAGAAAGAATGCTTCAACGGCCAAGGGTAGCCTGCTGTTCTCCTACTGTAACTGAAATTGACAGGCTTGCATTCATTAAAAGCCACCTACACATCTCCTTTTCCACAAGTTGTCCGGGTTTTTATTACCTTATTACTTATAATTTATTAAATTTTACTTATAATTTATTAAAGCTTGCCTGAGGATTCAGAAAGTAAAGTCACCTACAAGCTATAGAAGCCAGGCACACACACCTTTAATCCCAGCAGCCAGAAGCTAGGAGACAGTGGTCCACACCTTTAATCCTAGGACTCAGGATTAAGAGGTAGAAAGGATCTCTGTTAGTTCAAGCCACATTGAGCTACATGAAATTGATCCAGTCCCTAAAGAGAAGCAATTCAAACAAAGGTGATCTTAGGATCAAAGGTCCTGGGTTTAAAGGTGTGTACCATCACTGCCTGATCTCTATGGCTTGAGGATGACTTTGCTTCCTGAATTCTCAGGCAAGCTTTCCCAAACCATAAACAATATACAACCACATTAGCTTGCTCTTTTTATAGACTTTAGAGACTCTAGATTTCAAGGAATCTACCTCCCTAACACTAAGGCTGTTCATTGTTTCTAATCTGGACCAGTGTGGAGAGGCCCTTCTTCACCCAAAGTGTGAGCTCTCAGCTGAGTAAAAGCATATATTAAGCACCCAATGTTTGCATTAAGGCAATTGTTTCGTTTCATTCTTATAAAAACTTAAGCAGCATCTATCTCATTATCTCTAAGATAAGGATGGATAGATAAATAGAATGACTAAACTACAGTCCACAGTTATTCTCACTAACAGCTCCAACCTCTGTCAAAGACCAGGCTGAATTAGGTCAGAGCGTTCATTTCATGGTGTTTTAAACTCAGTATTTTAGTAGTAGTTCCTATGTGTGATTTGCTTGTAACTTTTCAGTGTGTGTGTGTGTGTGTGTGTGTGTGTGTGAGAGAGAGAGAGTGAGAGAGAGAGAGAGAGAGAGAGAGAGAGAGAGAGAGAGAGAGAGAGACAGACAGAGAGAGAGAGAGAGAGAGAGAGGGAGGGAGGTATGCTTGTAAACTACTCAGGTGATTAAATCCCAGTCAGCCAGTCCTTACTGATTCTGGTATAGTGATGGGCTGGGTGGGGCCTTTACATAAGCAGTGAGGAATTGACTCTTTTCACCTCATTCCATGTTCCTGCAAGAGGATCCCACAGCTAGTTACTTACCAAACATGGCTACATCACCCTTCAGAAAGGGGCCTCCAAAGACAAAGCGGATTTCATCTGTGTGGTCAGCCTTCACAAAGGCTGGCCTTGTGCTTTCAAAGCACTGGGGTCGGTGCTGAAACTCGTAAAAATAGACAGGTGCACCAGCATCTGAGGAAAAACAAAAATCATCAGAAATGCACCCAAGTAAGGTGTGGCCGTGCATCCCCACCTGTCAAGTCCAGATTTACAGACCCAAGTGCAATCGCTCAGAGGCCACAAAGCCAGCCTAACTGCCTGGTCACCTCCCTCCCTAGTTCTCTTCTTCCTCCCTCCTTCCCTTCCTCCCTCCCTCCCTTCCTCCCTCCCTCCCTCCCTCCCTCCCTCCCTCCCTCCCTCCCTTCCTTCCTTCCTTCCTTCCTTTGTTCCTTGGAATTGCCTTCTATAGAAGTCTTCTTATCCCTAGTGACAAGGATGTGACAACCCTGAGCACAACCTGAGAAGGAAAGAATTCTATTCTCTAAAAAGAGAAAAGCATGCATAGTGAGCCCAGATACACCTTCTCATTGGCCCTGGTTCAGACGTCTGGAGGTACACAGAGTAATTCCCCCCTTCCAAAATAATCCACATGCATGCAACCAAAGCCCTCTGTAACAATGCACACACATGCATGAGCACACACACAGGCACTTACATGTACACACACAAACACACATACTCTTGCTCTCAATTTTTCTTCAATTATTGGCTCATTTCTCAGCATCTTTCTCAACAAGACACATGATACACCTACTTTCTGTTTATTTCATTCCCTCTGTTTCTATTATCCTTCTACAAATAATAAAAAGCACCTATCTCAAATGTAGAATTAGAGGAGCTTTTGCAAATCTATGCATAATCATTAGTGCTCCACACAGAACATGCCCATCAACCCAACACACACACACACACACACACACACACACACACACACACACACACACACACACTTAGAAACTACAAATACATTTTCCCCCATGTCTCAGATTTGGAAATGATTTCTAACATATGAAACAGAATACACAATTAGCAAAGATAATGTGAGGCAATATGCATGAAAATTTACAATCAGTATCCAGTTATTGAATGTTATCAACACAGCAAGACATCAATCAGTTCACTGACTGTCTTGCAAACCATTGTAATACTTGCAAATAATATCAAAAAAAGAATTATTCTGTGTAATATATATAGAATCCCTGAAACAAAAAAAGGTAATTATCAGTTCAAAGAAAAAAAGAGCAAAGGATTTTCACAGACATTTTGCTAAGAGACATGAAAATGTTTGAAAACATTTCACATTTTTTACAATGGTATTTATACATACTTACATATACATGTATATGCATATGCATATATACACATACATATGGAGGGAGATCAAATGAGAAAGAGGAAGAGAAGACAAAGGGAGCAGAAAAAAAAGTTGTTTAAGGGAGGAAGGGGACAAGCAGCAAATGGGGTAGGTATAGGAGATGGATATGTGGGAGGGAGAATTGACGATATATATGTATGAAATCTCATCGTAAGAGCCATTATTTTGTGTTAGTTTTAAAAGTTCATTTTAAAATGCCTGAGAACATGGAAACACCCGTAACTTGTCTAATCATTAGGGAAATACAAATCAACACCATAGCTGGATGACACTTCACCGTATATACATGTATGTGATAGATAACCCTTCTGAAACTGCGGGAAGCAAGTGCTGGTGTGGCAGGGGAGCTGCTATCCTTGTACATTGGTGGAGAAAAGGAAAACTGCCACAGCCACTATAGAAAGTAATACACAGTTCTTCAAAACTTAGAATGATGTGTGGTCCAGTAATCCAGCCTCTGATACAGATAGCATCTAAAAGAATGGCTATCTGTACACACATGTCCAAACAGCATTATTCACCATAATCAGAAGGTATGACCACTCAAATGACCATAAATAAACATGGTATACACAGGTAAAGAATATTCATAAGCCTGAGAAAGGAATTCTGACATATAGTAGTAAATAGATGATCCTTCAAGCATTACACTAATAAGCTAGACAAAATGACAAATAGTGTATTATTTCACTTATAGGAGATACATTAAAATGGTTAAAGTAGTTAGAGTTTTGTCATACATATTTTGCCATAATATTTTCAGTATGAAAATTATGTTGTTTAATTTTTACATTTTGAGTTTTTGTATTTCCTCTTGTTGATTTTTGCTTGCACTCCCCTGGGATCATACTCCACTCTTCTAGATGTGTTGAGAAACCTGTGGGCAAATGTGTAGTTTATCCTGGAGGACATTACATGTACACACAAAAACGTTAACTCTAATGACTGTTGGATATCATGTTCTATATGCATTGTTAGGTCTGTTTGATTTATAGTATTATTTTCATCAATATTACTTTCTTCATATTTTGCATAATTTCTTGTCATTGAAATTGTGGTGTTGAGGTCTCAGACTATTATAATAAAAGTATCCCTTCAAGCTTTATCTGTTACCTTCATTTCATATCTTTTGTGGCTCTCTCATAAGGTGCATATAGGTTTTTAATTCTGATGCAGATGCCTTTTCATAACGTCCTTCCCTGTGTCTTGTCACACTTTCAGTCTCCAGATTTATTTTGTCTGACTTATGCAGCAGGCCCAGGTCTCTTCTGGTGGCACTGAATCTTTTCCATTATTTCTCTTTCAGCCAATGTGCACCCTTGGTTCTCAGGTGAATCTCTTCAAAAGAGTATAGTTTCTTTAATCCCTTTACAGCATCTGCCTGTTAAGATGTTAGTCCGTTTACATTCAAAACAGTGACTAAGAGAGGACTGACTTCCACCATTTTGCTATTTGTTTTCCGTCTCTTATAGCAGTTTTGTTTTTTAGTTGCTCCATGACAGCCTTCTTCTCTATTAGGATTTTCTAATGAGTCATTTTGACCCCCTTTTATCACATATCTTTAGTTACTTTCTAAATTAATGTTTAATATTTGTAATTCACAACTTAACTTATAATAAAGTTCAAATTAATTTTAATTTACTTTTGACAGCATAAAAACTTCATGCTGTTAAGACTAAGTTTATGTCGCTATGTGTTGTATCTTACTACCAGATTTACAATTGCCTATGAAATTGTCTTTAAAATCATTTAGGAAATGGGGTGCTATAAACAAAAATAAATAATGACTTCCATACTTAACTTACATGGTTTTACTGTGTTATTTACCTGTCCATGTGGTTTTGAAATGCTTTCCGAATCTTTTTATTTCAGCTTAAAATCTATAAAGGACTCCCTTCCTTCTCTGGAAAGTTTGTTAGCGATGAGTGAAGGGTCAGTGTACCAGGAAATGTCATGATTTCTCCTTCTTTTCTGAAGGACAGTTTTACTACGTATCTAATTCTCGGTTAGCAGCCTTGACTAGTCCATCTCACAGCACTTGGAATATGTCATTCCCATGTTTTCTGATCACCGTCATTTCTTTAGCTAAATCCATGGTAATCTCATTTCTGGATGACAAATATCAAGTCTCTTACAGTGTCCATGAAGCTCTTTTATTTTTCATTGACTTTAGATATGATGTGTCTCTTGGTGGTCTCTGAGTTTTTCCTATATGAGGGGATTGTTTAAATTCTTAGATGCCCAACTTTCAACAACTTTAGGACATTTTGTTCATTACTTATTCTTCCTGACTTTTTTCCTCTTCTATCTTACTTGGGATCCTATTATACATAAATTTGGTTGATCAAATTGCCCCACAAGATTCCTATGCCCTGATCATCTTCCTTTATTCTTTTCTCTTTCAGATTGAGGGTCTCAAATGGTGTATAACTAAGTTCCTTGTTCTTTCTTTCGTGTGTTCAGAATGATAATGGATCCTTTGCGTCACTTGTTCACTTCACGTACTGTGCCTTCCCACTCTGTTCAGTTTCTTCTCATGTTTTTTTCCTTAATAAATCTTATCTCTTTATAGCTAGTACTTAGTGGTAATTTATTCTCATGGCTTCCTTTAGACATTTGAACATATTTAAAATAGTAGATTTTCCCAGAGGCAGAGATGATATTCCTGCCATTCCTTATTTAAAATAGTTGATTTAAAGTTTTTGTTCAATAGTTCCCTTATTTGGAGTTCCTCAAAAACAGTTTCTATTAATTTCCTTTTCCTATATGTGAGCAATACATTCTCGTTTCTTTGTGTAATGTAATTTTAAAAATCAAAACAGACACAGTAACTACAAAAACAGAACTTCTAGTGTAGAAGTGACGGAATCTGATCTTGCCAACTCCTGGGTTTTGATGTTTCACTGATTGGGTGGTGTTGATTAATTTTTTAACTGATGTTCTATACTAACTTTATAAAATTTGTATTATTTGTCCTAAGCTGCCATTGAAGCCTGTTTTCTGGTACCTTAGTGATCAGTTTATGATGTAATAAGTTATTGGGATTTCTATAAACCTCTGGAACCAGCAATCACACAAACAAAACAGAAAAAGAAAAAAAGGAACTCACAGTCTTTTCCGTTAGGCTCTGTGTGTATTTGAGCTTACATTTGGGTGTGTGGGGTATGTGTGTGTATGTGTGAGTGTGTGAGAGCATGTGTGTGCACTCACATATCTGCATGCCATACCACTTGTGTGTAAATCAAAGAACAATTTATCAGGTTTGTTTCTTCTGTTTTCCACTCTGTGGTCTTTGAGAATTGAACTCTGGTCCTCAGGCTTAGCAGCAAGCACTTTAACCCACTGAGTCATCTCACTGGTCTCCAGTTCCACTTAACGCTGGAAAAGAGTGGCTCTGTATTCTGCACTCTCCACTATGCTACTATTGGACTTGTCCACCCTCCAGACAACACACAGATATCATTATTTATTTACTTGTTTGTGTTTACTCATCTATTTATGTATGTTTGTTTTGCAGACATTGTTTCTCTGTGTTGCCCTGGCTTTCCTGGGACTCTCTCTCTCTGTAGACCAGGCTGGCCTCAAACTCAGAGATCTGACTGCCTCTCCCTCTGAAGTGCTGAAATTAAAGGAGTGTGCTTTCCTTTGTAAGTTTTTCTTTTCTTTTCTTTTTTTGAGGCATTTATAGATGTGTACAATGAGATATGACTGTCTCTACCCAGTTTCCCCTCTTTCTTTCCTCAACTTCATGTCTTTTAATTTTCTAACTACTAAGTCCAGTTAGTGCTACCCATAAGCACATGGGTGAGGTGACATACTGCCAGCTAGTGGCAACATCCACACATAGTGATCCTCTCTGCCCCTGTGACTTTCCACTGCCAGCAGCTCCTCAGTGAGGGGTTGGGCCTGCCCAGTTATCACAGCTCAATGATAAGTCCTAAAATCAAGTAAATTATATCTCCTCTAATTTTGTTACATGTTACACATTACCATTACTGTATTTCCATGTAATTTTTAGAAAAAGTTTGTTAATTTTTATAAAACTTTTACAAAAGAATTGAAGTTGTTTTATATTGAGTATATAGACCAACTTCCCCCATTTTCTTTGAACCATTGAAATTAGGCTTCCACTCTCTTATCATTCCACTAAAGTCATTGCCAAGGTCACCGGTGATCTCTGTGTTGCCAAATTCAACAGTGGGCATCTTGTCTATCATTTACAGAACTAATGCAACAGCGATCTTTCATGGCAACCTGGCCCATCACGTCTGTCCTTTTATGCCACTGCAATTATCGCTATCATACACAGTCTATATTAATTTATTTGTTTCTTTTTTCCAGGGTTCTCTCTAGAACAGTGGCAAGGTATATTCTGCTTATTGCCAAATTTCCAGAAAATACAACAGAATCAAGCATAAAGGTGGTCACTCATTGCTAAGTATTTGTTATAAGAAAAGCAAAGGAAAGGATAAAAGGAGATTAGCTGTACATCACCTCCCCAAGGATGTTTTCTTTTCTTCCACTTCCCCCATTACTCCTATAGCTAAAATATTTTGAAAAGCAACCAACTCCAGAGACAAAAGTGAAGAAATGAAATAAGTAGTCCATGTTCCTGAACTACAAAGATGGATATAGTGTTCTTCCATCATGGATACATCAAAAATATCCTCACAGTGAAGGAAACTAGGGGTGGCTCCTCAGTGGGCAGCACAAACCCCTATGGCCTCCTACCTTACTGTCTGTGTCCTTGAGTTCTTCAGACTCACCTCTGTGATATCGTGCTGTGACCAGCCCAGGAACTACAAAGAACACATCTCCAAACAAGTCCAGTAAAGTATCTCGGATGTCAGTCAGGGAATGCATACCTTGGAAGTACTCTTTAGCTACAACATGCAAATATTGGGTAGGGATATGCTGTGGATAAAGAAAGAGAGAGAGAGAGAGAGAGAGAGGGGGGGGAGGGAGGGAGGGGAGGAAAGAAAGAAAGGAATGAAGAAAGAAAGAAAGAAAGAAAGAAAGAAAGAAAGAAAGAAAGAAAGAGAGAGAGAGAGAGAAGGAAGGGAAGGGAGGGAAGAAGGGAGGGAAGAAGTGATGGAGAAAAAGAAAAAGAGAAAGAAAAACTATCATAATCATAGGAAATCCAAGTAAATAACAATGGCCAACCTGTTAATTAGCCTGTGCAGGTAGATTTGTAAATACTATGTGTTGCCTCATTTCACACATACAGAAATTCTAGGATGCATTAAAAATAACTCCACAGATTTGGATACTGAGATAAACAGAGCAAATGGTTGATAAAAATTGAAATGGTTCTTTCATAACTCTTTATTCAAACCTTATGCTCTTAGCCATGTACATTACACACAGGTAGTGCTCAGCACAAGTGCAAATCTGGAGTCCTGTGTTCCAAAGTTACTAAGAATTTCCAGACGATGGCAGAACATCGAGCTAAAGGGAGGGGAGGGGACTTTAGAGCAGGATGTGACACACATCCACAAAGCCATCCCTGCTCCTGGGACAAGCTTTGTTTCTAAGCCATTTAGTGTCTTGCAGATTCGGTCTCCCCATCTATAATTTTTAAACTGGGTTGTTCTTGGATTACATGAGAAAACAAGAAAAGATGTGATGAGGGTGTCCTTCTGTATGCTATAAATATGTTTCTCTTATTGGTTGATGAATAAAACTGTTCAAGCCAATGGACAGGCAGGATTTAACCTGGTGGAAAATCCAAACAGGGATAGAGAAAGGTAGTAGGTGGAGTAAGGAAAACTCCATGTAGTTGCCAAGGAAGCAAGAGACTTGGGCATTACCAGTAAGCCAAGACTACATGGAGATACACAGGCTAATAGATATGTGTTAATAATAGAAAGAGAGCTCACCAATGAGAAGCCCAAGCCATCAGCCCAACAGTTTATAATCTAAGCCTCTGTGTGTTTATTTGGAACCAAATGGCTGTGGGACTAGGCAGGACAGAAACTTCATTCTACAAGCATGCTTTCCAGCAGAGGCTTTCAATGGGTTGGTTGCTGAGACTGATGGCTAAGTGTGTCCATCCAGCATTTGATGCCTCCTTTGATCCAACTCCAGATGCATCCAAGTCTTCTAACCTTGACTTTGCCCTGAGTATCAATGGCAGACTGGGAAAGGTCAACTTCCTAAGGATACAAGGGCCTGTCCTATTGTCTAGGTACTACTGGGAAATGTGTTATGCTGTAAGACTTTATTTTGTTGGCACAGCCATGGGGATATTTCTGTAGAATTGGGAGCAAAGCCACATAAGCCACATGTGGGAGTGCAGCTGAGACCCACTCTTTGGAAGCTCAGAAGGCAGAGGGTATATTATTTTGGCCCAGAGTAAGAAATGGCTGCAGCTGTGTAAGCTGTGGTACAAGGAGCCTGTCTCTGTGGACCATGAGATGACAAACCTTACAGGCCAGGGAGTATCCAGAGGGGTGGAGAGGCTGTCAGTCACTACCCAATCACCAGGAGACAGCCACAAGGCAGACTCTGGGAATTCTGGGTCAAGGCCAAGGAACTGGTCGCCATTTGTGAGGCAGCTCCTGCATGCTACCAGGTCTTTCTTAGAGACACTGCTCTTGCACCATCCCAGAAAACCTACTTACTTCCACCCCTAAGATTTACCTCATGATACATTCAGCATTTGAAATGCCCTTCTTCTCCAGTGTCCCTTCCCCTATGACCCAGAGCAATGGGAATCCCCTCCAAGGAGTGTCTACTGAACAGCCAGAGAGATCCAACTGCTCTTTTCCCCTCAATCTTCAGACTCACTCCATTGAATAGTCAAGATTCTCCAACATCTCTCTTCCAGACACAAGGACTAAAGAGTCCCCTGGCCCACCCAGTCAGGCCACTCTTCAGCTAGAAGAACCTTCAAAGTCCAAACACTTCCCCTTCTCTCTTTACCGGTTTTGATTTCTTACACCTCTGGGTTATCAGGATCTTGTTGATCCTCTCCCTTGGCAGGCACCCCCTCCCTCAGCTGATCTCTCCCTATCCCCAGATCCCAGTTGACCCTACAGTTCTCCCTGTGCTCCTCTTGCTCCTGACTCCCTGAAACTCTTTCTCCCTGCAGAGAGCTACCTTGGTCCTCCTGTGAACATCACAGGCCATGGGCTCTCATCTGCTTGGCTTTATGTAACAGCCATGATCATGTCTGCCCACGCCACACTGTATCTCATCACCTGAGGAAGCTTTAGAGTATTTGGTCTCAGTAAACAGATGTTCTATGAGCCAATCAAAGCAATACACGTGGCCTTGAAATTATGCTATATAGCTTTTGTTGTATGAAGAAAGATGATGAAAGGAAGGAAAGAAATAAGTTTATCTTCATACCTTAGTGTCTAGAGTAGGACCTGATGCTACTATGTTTCTAAAATATGAAATGCTTCACAAATAAGTAGATGAGCGTGTGACTGTTATTACTGGAACTTAACACAATGTGTGATGGCCTCGCAACAAATATAGAGTTTTAGCCCCCTAAATGTTTCATAATTCATAACTTTTCAAATTATAGTTAGCTAATTCAGTATTTGTGTTGGTTTACAACATTCTTAAGGAGTGGGTAAAATACACACCAATACTTCCCAGAGACAGATTAATAATGGCATAAATAAAGAAAATTAATGCATATAAGTGAAAAGATTCCGTGGCCACAGATCACATTTGGCTAATATGAGGTTTACAAAAGCCCTTAGACTTTAGAGTTCTTTGGAATTAAGACTATGAAATTTTTGGCCAAGTGTTTGACTGTCTGGAGAGCCACACCCCCACAGTCACTTACCAGAAAAATGTGTATCAAGTTAAGAGCAACAGTCTCATTGGAGCCGAGGAGAATCTCAGGGGTGTCCCTCTATGGAAATAAGCAGGGTGTTCTCTGTGAGCTATCAGGCCCATTGCTTGAAAAACAAAGGCTAAGTACATAGACTGTACACATCACTGTCTAGGACACAGGGGCACCACTCTCACCCCCTGAAAGTTCATTTCTTTAACTATAAAATAGAAGAGGTGAGACTTGTTTGCAAGTTCCCATTTAGGTGGTATGCCTGGTATGTGAAAGGTACTCTGGGGGAATGGTCACAATGTTTATGGTCATTGATTCCTTTATTTATCACCTCCTTACCCTGCAAGTTTAAAACAAAGAGGTCTAGGTAAATGAGTGTTGACATCATAATGAGTTTGCCCTCCCCTCTAAACTTCTAAAGCAGATGAAAAGCTTCTTAAACCCCAGAGTCCAGAAAGCATCCCTCCATGCTCACCCACCTTTTGTTCAATCATCCCTCCTCAGAGGGCTTAGCCCCAGCGTCCTCTGACACCCTTAGTGAAGATTTCTTCCCACCACATTCTGCATTGCTCCGAGAATGCTCTGAAATGCATCTGTGAATTATACACAGTCTCTGTGTGCCCTGGAGAGTGTGACTTTATAGGAAGCAGGAACCTGTGAGTGTCCCCTATTGACGGTTTGGCATTTCTAAGTGCATACAACTTCTCTGCATCCTATAATTCCACAGTAGATGCAAACACTTTTCAGAAGTCAGAATGCCAGGGACAAGACCAGGTATAAAATATTTGAAGGAGTTATGTTTCCAAAACTTATCTGAAATACTAACTGTAGTTATTTGAAATAATTACTTGTAGTTTTTGTGTTTGTTTGTTTGTTTGTTTGTTTGTTTGTTTGTTTTAGTAAAGACAAATAGATCCAACTCTCTCCTCTTCATACAATTACTTCTTTTGCAATAAATCTGTATAAGAAGCAAGCAAGGTTCATGTGCTGGAAGTTTTATCCCCATTATAAATGTGTTGCGCAATGTTGAATCTCTACGAGATAGGACCTAGGCAGAAGTGACTAGGCCAAAGGAGCACCATCCTTTGAAGAGATTAATGTAGTTCTCCTAGGATCTTGGCAGTTTTCAAGAGTAAGTTGTCATAAAGTAGTGCCACCTCTTTATGCTGAGCGCCTTCTACATGTAGCCTTTTCCCTTTCTACTTCTCCAACATGTATGACATAGCCTATGAAGTCATCTCCAAATGCTGTTGCCATACTGTTTTACTTTCTATTGGCCTGAATCACAAGCCAAATAAACTCCTCTAACTTAAAATTCCCCACATCAAGTGCTATGTTTTAATGACATTAAACAGACTAAGACACCTTCTTCCAGTCAGTGGGAAGATTATTGCTGCAGGAAGAGTGATGAATTCCCATCCTTACCACAGGGGTATGGAAACAAACAGTTGCTTTGCTGTTGAGGGAGGCAGGGAGGAAAGACAGAATTCTTACCATGGGTAATATGTAGCCACACTCTTGGTTATTGACTCCAATAATAGAAGGAACTGCTTTAAATGTCTTTTGAGACAATAGTTCCAGTGGTTCATCAGGAAAGAAAAAACCATCAACCACTCGAGTAAATGACTTTGTTTTCTGCAAGGAAGAGAGGAAAAGCAGCTATTGTTTGTGTTTATAAAATCTACTATCCCCAGAAGTTCAAATGCATCTGGAAAGAGGAAAAACAAAACACTGGTGGCCCAGCCAAATTCTAGTTCTGACCTGTCCTCTTACTTGCTCAAGGGGAAAAAAAATCTCATCTGCCAAATAAATAAAACAACAATAATACTATCACAGTGGTTCTCAAAATGGTCCATAGACCAGCATTATCAATGTCATCTGGAAATTTATTAGATGTACAAGTCCAGGTCTGCTGAACACTGAAAGCAGTCTAATTGGGGTTGTCTCCAGGTGATACTGATGCCTGCTCAAGTTTGAGAATGTCTGACCAAAATGGGGAGGGGAGGAGTAGCCAGGATGATGAAGGAAGTGGATAGGAACCCTTTCCTGTGCCTTTTTTTATCCTGTGTGTGTGTGTGTGTGTGTGTGTGTGTGTGTGTGTGTGTGTGTGTGTGTGTGTATGAGAGAGAGAGAGAGAGAGAGAGAGAGAGAGAGAGAGAGAGAGAGAGAGAGAGAGAGAGAGGAGGGAAAATGTGGCATGCACATACCACAGTGTCTGTGTGGAGGCCAGAGGACACCTGTGTTGAATTCTCTCCTTTAGCCTTTAGATGGGTTCTGAGCATGGAACTGGGATCATCAGGTTTATACAGAGCATGCTTTTCTTTGAGCTATCTCACCAGCCCTGATCATGTTTTCTTTTTTTAGGGTCTTGTTTAAGAAACTGGGTAGAAGGGGCCATGCAAGATCTTACAAACATGGTCACCATTACCCAGTTTATAGACTCTAGAATGCAGATATTCTATGTGCACCAAGTAGCCACAGACAATTGAGTCTGATAGCTAACAACCTAAAAAAATTCAAGGACTAGCAAAAAGTCTCAAAACTGGAAGATCCTTAAAATCTATCCAGTCCAATTAGCCATCTAATGATGGTAATTCTCTAGAGCTAACTAGACAGATTGAATACTTATAGTAGCAGGCATCTCTACTAAGATTTTAGAATATTCTGCTACAACAACAACAACAAAATTACTTCCAATTAGAACTCCCAGCTCTTGATGCTGAGTTTAGCTTTCGGAGTCATGTGCCACAAAAGCATGGCCCTTTTCTCACGGTGATGCCTTCAATGTTTAAGCAACAACCCAGGCTGAGCAATGTCCCTATCCCACCTCAAGTCACTTGTAAGAGTCCTAAACCCCACATCACTCAGATGTTGCCATGAATCACCAACCCCTCAAAACAAATAAAAGAGAATGTTTGACCTCTCCATCTTCTGGGTTACCTACTCTCAGCTTTTCCCATCTCTTCTCACCTTGCCAAGGTTCAGCAACTCCAAGGAAGACTTTTTCCTGAGGCACTGCAGCAAAGCCTGGGAGTCCGATACATGTGCATCACAGACATCAGCAACCATCTGCAACTGTTTGCACAGAAGGCAGGCAGACAGTGGTACTGAATGCATCCAGGGGAATGAAAACATGGAAAGTGGCCTATGCAGCCACAGGTGGTCCTTCTATATGAAGTCCAGCATCCGGACTGCCTCTCTGTAGGTCCATAATGCTACACTGAGGTTAGACTGGTGTCATCCTGACTCTAATGGCTGCCAGAGCTGGGGATAATGGGTCATCAGTCTATGGCCATGGATTTGACTCAAAGTTTTTTTCCTAGTCACAGATATGCCAGTCCTGTGGACTAGCTACAATATCCAAGGTTCTGTTGTTGGAGTGCTAAGTGGAGCTGGACCCTCAAGAGTGAAAGAGAGCTTTGCAAGCTCTAGTTTTCAACTGAGGCACACCATTCGATCAGCACTGGGTTTATCTGTACTGATTAAACTTCAGCTTCACACGTGGTCAGGAATCCCTGGGGGTCTTTTCTCTATCTTTAAAGATACTAATCTTATTCCTGTTTTCATTTCACAATTATAATTTAGCATTTGCCTCTATTTACTTTTTTCTCTAATTTAAGGCACAAGTGCTACCTTCTTCAGGACATCCCTTCCTACCACTACAGTCCCATAAGGCCCTTCTTCTGACCTCATACCAGCCCAATGTTCCCCATCTTTGCTACCCAGGCTACATCTAGGCAACTTTTGCCCACCATCAAGCTTTCCCTATTTGTAGAACTTGTCCATTTGCAATTGCCCTTAAGCTTTTGGGAGTCATGGATTCTTTGAGGATTCAAAGTAAGTTGCATATACAGGCAATATATACACTCTACATGTGACAGAAGGTCATTCAAGTACTACCTTTCACACCAGTCACCAGACTCCAGCTAAAGTTCTCCATAACATGAAGAGCCTGTCTTCTCTAACTGAGGATATGCTTTCTCCACTGATAAAGCTATAAGTCCTAATGCAGCACTGGGAAACTATGTGCACTCAATAAACACTTTGAGGGGTGAATAGATGAATGCACAAGCTGAAAGTAGCTATGTATTGAGCATTACCAAAATCAGTATTCATTTATACTAAAGCTAGTTCACAATTTTATGGCCCTGTTTAAACTTTGCAGGGCTGCTACTTTCCACATTAAATTTAAGAAGATGTACCACATAAGCTCAATGATGTGGTTCACGAGTGTAGTCCCATATATTCTATAGACTGAGACAGAAGTGTCTCTTCAGCACAGAAATATGAGGCTAGCCTGGGCAACATAGTGAGATATCCACCTCAAAAACGGAAGGTAGGGAAGGAACGAGGTAGAGAGGGAGAGTATGAGGGAAGGAGGGAGGGAGGGAGGGAGGGAGGGAGGGAGGGAGGGAGGGAGGGAGGGAGGGACAGAGGGAGAAGGGATGGGGGAAAATAAAAATGACAATGTAACCACTCAAATAAATAATTTCCAGGGGATGACAAGTACCAGGATATGCCCCTACCTCATCCCCTAAACCCCATTAGTCACTCCATCTGCCCCAAAGAGCTGGAAACAGCCCCCAGGGTCTTTCTTAACATTGCACTCTAGGATAGATAGCATAAAATATGGCAGGCACAGAAGACTAACTACACAGATTCCTGAGGATAACTGGGACTTATTTGTGTCTCCATAAAAATGATTTAAGAAATATAATGCATATATGCAAACCTACACACAGTAATGCTGTTTTGCATAGCTGAACCCCTTTCCTCTATAACAGTGGTTCTCAACCTTCCTAATGCTGAGACCCTTTAATAGAGTTCCATGCATTGTGGGGACCCCAACCATAAAAATAATATGTTTTTGTTGCTACTTCATAACTATAATTTTGCTACTGTTAAAAATCATATTGTAAATATCTCTGTTGTCTGGTGGTCTTAGGCAACCCCTGTGAAAGAGTCAGTAGATCCTGGGGGTTGAGGCCCATGGGTTGCAAACCACTGTTCTGTGACTGGCATGCATATGCACACTTTTGGGGACAATAATAATACTGTGCTATGTAGTTGAACCCTTTCCTGTTGAATAGACCTCCCATACAGGTGCAAGATAGCACCACTGCACTAGCATGAGGTCTTTTTGCATGATCAGTGGCAGCCTGTGGGCTTCTGGGGACTAAAGGAGATGTGAGCAGTGTACCTACATCAGTTTTCAGCTCATCATCAAGGCTCCTCAGGCTTGGAATGATGGCCACTCCACTCTCCATGATGGCTCTGTGGAATAAGCCCTTGCTCAAAGGGGATATAACCTAGAAAGAAAATGTAGCCAACAGTAGTCATCTAAGAACCACACCCATCATGCATGCCACCAATTCCTTCCTTAAAAGCACCATCCTAGGAAACCTCCTTTGTTATCTAAGCTTTCGCCTGAAGAGCCCTGCTTGGAAGTTCAAGGATTAGATATAGAGGCTTGAATTAGTTATTTGTTTATTTTTTTTCTGCTTTTAAGACAGGATCTTACCCTGTAGCCCAGGCTTGCTCCATTCTCCTGCCTCAGCCTCCAAGTGCCAGGATTACAGGCATGTACCCCCATAACTGGCTTTAGGAACACTTAGCTGGTCTGACATGGTTTCTAGTGCCTTTACTCTATTTCTACTGTCAAGTAGAAACTTAATATTTCCAAGCATCAATTTATTACTCTAATCCCCTGTAGTAAAAATTGAATCTTCCATAGATATTTTATATAGAGTAGGAGAAGTAATGATTATGAGTGTTCACTCAGTACCTGGTCAATTTCACTCATGAAGGATGATCCTTGATACACACACACACACACACACACACACACACACACACACACACACACACATTACACACACATACCTTGGTAGTGTTGTGCACTGTACAGCAGAAACCCTCTTAACTCACTACTATGTAACTGATCTCTGATTAACATGTTAACTAATATGAGGGAATTCAACCACTTGGGGACAGTCATTCTCTAGTTTATTCAAGCATTTCTATTCCTACCAGTCTTATGCCAAGAGTTAGGTATGTTATTCCCAAAGTTGTATTGTCGGCCACACTTGTTACTGTGGGAACACAATCAAGGGAATATAATGTGAACCAGTAGACTTCACACGTGAAAAGAAAGTATTGTGTCTAAGGAAAAACTGAAAAAGATGGGTGAGTAAAGAGTATTGCTATCAAATTTGTTGTGGAGAAGAGTGAAATCTTTGAGCAAAAACTACAAAAAAACAAAAAACAAAAAAATCTTCTATACTGTCATAATGGTTTAAGAGTGGTTTTCTACAAGCTACTTTGTAGATATGTTTAAATATGGGTACTGACTATTAAAAAAAAATCTCAAAAACTATGCTCAAAGGTAGTGAGTTCTGAAGCTGATCTATACAAAAGGATCCATGTCCAAACTCTTGGCAGCAGAACAGCTCTAAAAGGACAATGCCTGCACCCAGCTCGCAGTGAGGCATGAGCACTCCATGAGTGCATCTACCCATCTTTCATTATTCATGCTTTAGCTGAGTTTTTCTATTGACCAACGCTATGGTTTGGGTGACACCCCCACTGCCACAGAAGGTCCAAGTGCTAGATGTTTGGCCTCCAGGATGGCACTATTGGAAAATAATGTGAAATCTTTAAGAGGTAGGCTAAGAGGGAACCTGGCCTTAGAAAGGACTCAAGTAGTTCTCAGGAGAGGATGGTAATAAAATGAGCAGTTCCAACTGCAGGTAACTCTCTGCTTATTGGTTCAAGATGTGGTGTGTGTGTGTGTGTGTGTGTGTGTGTGTGTGTGTGTGTGTGTGTGTGTACTATAAACAAGTGCTGAGCAGTCCTGATGACTAGATTATAAGTATTCAACTCTACAAACATGGATTTTTTTCCCCTTCGAATTATCATTCACTATGTGACCTTAGGAATTTTAAACTCTCCTGGTAACTGCTGTCTTGCTCATGAAGTGAGACTGGGTCCCAGACTAACAACTTATCAATGAGTAATATGGATTTTTTAAATGTGTATTCTACTTCAGTAGACTACTCCACATCCATGTGGCTATGAGCAGCACAAACTGAACTCAGTGTGTTATAAAAATAAAGAAGAACATGAAGCTGGGAGAGGTAGAATTTGGAGGGATTCAGGGGAAGAGTGAGGGGATGAATATGATTTAAATACATTGTATGTGTGCATGAAACACTTAAAGAATTAATAAAAGTTTCATTTTAACCTCAAGGAAATTAGAATTGTGTATTATGCAACAAAATGCAGGTGGTGTCTTGTTTCTATGCCTATAACCACCCTAGCCAAGTCACAAAGCAGAAAACTCACAAGGCTAGAAATGCTTATGGCTCCCGCTGAGCCACCAAAGATGGTCACGGAGTCAGGGTTTCCACCGAAGAACTTGATGTTCTCTTGGACCCATAGCAGAGCAGTCAGCTGGTCTTGGAAGGCCCAGTTCCCAATGGCATGGTGGTCCCGTGTACTAGGGGTAAGAGGCAGAGCAGAAGTTCTCAGCTGGCTACATGCCCTGCAGGCTGCAGTTCTCAGTCAGGTGTGAACTGGCAGGACATTGAGAACCAGAGCCCTACAGGAGCTGAGGACAGCAGGCTTAGCCCTCACATTCTGGAATTTCCTCAAGAGTGGTGGAACAACTCTAGAGAAGTACACATGCAATATGGTATGTTCAATGTTAGGGTGTTCTTGGCTCTCCTTAACCCGTGAATCCCAAAAAATCCTGCTGCTAAGAGTTATCTGTGCCACTTAAGCCAGGCTTTCTTGGACAAAGACATTCAAGTGAATTGCCTAGTTATTAACAATAAAAGCAGTGCCCACCACAGCAGATGTGCCTAACATGGCTCTAAGAAGTGTGTGGCTAATACTCCTACAACCTTCACAGCCTTTGAGATGGATGGTTCTAGACATTGACCTCTCTGCCTCCCTGGGTTTTCTCTGCCCTGCTACCGAAAGGTTGACATCTAGAAACTGTGTCACCTGGGCTTTAGCAGGTGCCATTGGCAGGAAGTACTGAGAGCTGAGAGGGGAGAAAGACTGGGCTATACATACCACTACCCCATGTTCTCTCCATGTTAGACAGAGAGGTAAGGGAGTAACAAACTACCCCAGTGGACACAGCTCATTTTAGTTGTCTCTGTGAGCATACCATTGGGATACGCATCTCATTTAAACAGATTAGAAAATTCAGGCACAGAGATCTTCTTGCCAGAAAGATTTAGAAAGAATTACTATTCAATGATTCTGGTCTCAGAATTCATAATCACACCCCATGCATCTCAAAAAGTTGTGTGTCTCCCAGAATTACTGAGCAATTGAGCAATTCATTGAAAATAACAGATTAAAAAAAAAAAAAAAAAAAAAAAAAAAACCGCCCTGGAACCCATACTGCCATGTGGTACACATTCTGAGTGAGAAATCTCAGAATCCTATCCTCTCCATCCTCCAGTTCCCCATCCTGTTCCTCCTTTTATATCCTTTTGTCAGTTTGTAACCATGCTGGCTAAGATTAACTTCTCACTCCAAACTCTGTCAATTTAACCTTCATTCCATGGTGGATTCCACAATGGTCCCCATTCCTCCCTCAAGGTGAGAAGACCCTGGCCTCTAGCTGCAGCTCAGAATTCATTGCCTGCTCATCCATTATCTGGGTGACCTTGGGCCAGTCATTTAGCCAACTGGGCCTCAAATCCCTCATGTTGAAATTAAGGGCAACAAGGATAGCTGTTTCATGGGGCTGCTAGAAATACAGATACTAGGCACAGTGTGCTCCATTTGCTACTTCTTGGTTTTTTATCACAGCCCTGTGTAGATTCAGTAAGACAGCAGCAGCCTCCTTACTGACCTAATTTGTTAAGGACAGCCATCAAGCATGGTCTAGCCTCCAGCCTATTCCAAAGTACACTTCTAGTGTACATCTCTGAGCAGGATAATTGGGGGACCCTCAGTCTTTAGAAGATAAAATTCCAATTCCATGAACACTGTGGCATTCAGCCTCCCACCCAGTCAGGCCTTTCAGACTCACACAATTACAGGTCAAACCACTGCGTGACATTTCTGCCCCTGTGTCCGTTGCAGCCCAGTGTGCCTTGTGAATGATTGCCTTCCACCCAGGAGTATATGAACAGAAGTAATGAGTGCCATCTTCAGGCTGACCCAGGAACATGTCCCTTGTGTGGCACAACTATACTTCCTTCATTGCTGGCCAAATTCAGATCCAAACAAATGGCATCAGAACCACAAGGCTCCCGGGGCACTGGTTAACCACATGCAAAGATATCTGTCCATTGGGGGAACAGCTCAGACTGTCCTTGATAAGACAGAGGTCTTTTTAAACTGCTAGGATTTGAGGGGTTTATGTTACTGTGCTAAATTGCCTAGCTAATTAGGACCTAATTTACTCAATACCACTGAAGGTTCCTTCCTCCTAAGGTAGCTGGCCACTGGACATAGCTACTTTACAGCTTCCTTTTGTGGTCTGGAGAGTCATTCACCAGAAGAGACTCACTTGAAGAAGCCAAATATCCCTAGGCGGTACTGAATGATCACAATCAACACGTCCTCATAGGCAGCCAGGGCGGACCCATCAAAGATGGAGGCCGAGCCAGTCTCAAAGCCACCCCCTGGTATCCACACCATGACCTGAGGAGACAGAGCAACTCCAGTCAATACCTTCCCATGCTTGTTGGATCATTTTTTTTATTTTTGATTTTGTTTTGTTTTGTTTGTCTGTTTGTTTTTTATTGGGGAAAACATAAATGCCTTACTGTTTTTCAAAAGTAGGCTTTAAGGTCTTATTTTTTGAATAAGGCCCAGGGTTAAGGAAATATACTCTGAACTCTGAAGTATGTAGATGATTTGATTAGCTGGGTGAACACTGACAGGCTACTCAACCTGTCTGGGAATTGTTTTTGTTTTTGTTTTTCCTCATGTAAGAGTTGTGAAGAGTATAAAAATCCCACCTAGGAGGTTTTTGTGAGGCCCAAATAAGAGTCAGCAGCTAAAGCTTTAGAAGAATGTTTGCTTGGAGACTGGTAACTGAAGCTCATTGAGCATGAGGCCCATAGGAAGACAGAAACCATTGCAAGGCTCACATAAGAGCAAAAGCTGCACCATTAAAACTGTCAACTTCACAAGCTCTAAAGCAGTCTTTCTCAACCTGTGGGCCTCAATCAATTGATTGACCCTTTCACAGAGGTCACCTAAGACCATCAGAAAACACATGTTTCTATTGCAATTCACAACAGTAGCAAAATTACAGTGATAAAATAGCAAAGAAAATAATTTTGTGGCTGTGGTCACAACATGAGGTCATGGTGTTAGGAAGACTAAGAACAACTAACTGGTCTAGAGTCACCTAGGAGATATGCTTCAAAGAGAGATACCGAAGAAAGGCTCTCTCACTATGGAGGCATGGGGAGAGAGGATGCTGAGAGAAAGGGTGTGGCTAAATGTCATAAAGCCTTCCTTCATTCATCTACAGGGTTCCTTATATTCTTAAATTAAATACTTGACATTTGTATTTGACTGTCTTAATTAGGTAAGAAAAATTGAATTATTCAAATATAGTCTTTTAAAGGGGGGTTCTCAAACTCAAAAAATAATCAGAATCCTTTTAAAGTGTATCTTTTCTAAGTTTCACAGACAATTTTAATACTTATCAGAGAGGGAAGGGAGACAAAATAAAACAAAAATTGAAAGTTAAATCATGTTCATTGAAATATCCAACAGAAACAATGACAGGGGACAGCTACCATTATGATTTTTAAAAAGCAAGTTATTGTGTGATGAAACTTCCCTTACCCAATAAGAGGCTCAGTCTAATTCTAGATGCCCCCATGCCCATCTGGTGCCCAAGCCTACTAATAGATACCCAGTGCAGCAGGCAGCCTTACCGGAAGACTGGAGCCATTGTTTGCATGAGCTGGTGCATAAATGTTGAGATACAGACAGTCTTCTGAGACTCCAAATTCAGGGTAATGCACTTTGAGCATTCTCTGATAGATGGAGAGCCACTCTGCGTTCTGAAAGCACCTGGGGGAAAGGAGGGATGTGGAAAAGAGAGAGAGAGAGAGAGAGAGAGAGAGAGAGAGAGAGAGAGAGAGAGAGAGAGAGAGAGAGAATCTCTCCACAATCTATGCCAACATGTCTTCCTGGGAGGGGCCGGTTCTTGGGACTGAGGAAAGACTCAACCATCCCTTCTGAGCCAAGAGGCATGTCAGAACATTGGTATAGAATCTGACTGCCCCCAGGCCTCTTCTTCCAGAAACAAGCAAACTTACAAATAATTCCCTTTTACTCAGTTCCTGGATACGAAAGCTCATTTTCCAAAATAATAGTGTCACTTACCCCAAGAACACTCCCTATCTATACCCACCCCTGAGTTGCATAGTGCAGGTTAACTCCCACAAGTCTCTCTTCTACAGCAAGAAAAGCAAAGGGACCTTCCTTCAGCCTTCATACCAGGAACCCAGATAGATACCTGAAGACTCCTGCAACCCAGATTTGTGCAAGCTCCCTCTGATGGATTGCTTCTCCCAATATGTTCTGGCTCATCATCATCCCTTTCTTTTAGATTCAGTCCAAATACCCCTCTCCCAATAAGCCTTCTGAGATTTCTCCAAATGATCATAGCCCTTCTTTAGAAACACCCACAGAATGTGTGTTATGCCCTAGAACCTGCCCTGGGCTCGTACATAACTTTATTATCTTCTCCAACTCAACTATTAGCAGCTAAAAAGTCTATGAGTCTAAATTAATCCCTTCTGTACCTCATAGTCCCTAGCACAGACCCTGACACATACTAAGAATGAGAACATACTACATTTGATCTTAGCCAAAGGGCTAATGGGTCACTTGAGTGAAACTGTTATGCATGGATGTTTCTGCTATACATAAGTGCTTAGTTATTACTAGTTGTTTTCTTGATAAAGAAGTAGACACTAGTAAACAATGAGAAACCACCACTGGGATATATTCCTTCTTGAGTGTTTATGCTCCTGGGTCCTTTGTATGTTGTCATTCATAAATGCATGCCTCATTGCTACTCACAAAGGTATACCTGACCTTCCCTTAAAGCTGGGCTGGGTTCTTCTCTGCTCTCTCTCAGTTATCTTCTCTGACCCCTGGTGGTTTCCTTGGCTCCTTACATTTTAATTATCAATTATTTGTCTCTGTCCTCCATTGTTAATGGTCTACATGCTCCTTGAGGGAAATTGTGCTGACAGCCCCCAACACACAATGATCTTTCATTTTTCTTAACTTTATAATGTGAAAAATCAATATATATTCCACAGAAACCAGGCTTCAAATGCTGAAATTTGATCTTTAGCTGAGTGAGTTTCATGTTGGTCACTACTCAAGACGCTCAGTTGTGTAGGTGAATGGCCAAAGTGTCACAGGGACACATGTATTATATGATTGGAGGTTAATGTATGATAGCATAGCTAAGGTAGGTGAAGTAAATATATTTTCAATTTACAGTGTCTTAGAATGCAATCCCATTGTAAACTGAATAATCTCATTAGTCCACTGTGGAACTCCCCAAGTCTTAAGGATATCCTATTCTAGAGTTGGTTCTGAATAAGTTGAATAAATAAGTGAATGAATAAACATAAGCAAACAAATAACCAACTAATGAGTTTCTTCATATTATATTTGGTCCACATGTGAAGCACATGAAATCATCTTTGGGGGTGTAGGCAATATCCTGGTACTAAGGTACTCCTTTAGCCCCATGTAACCCAACCTAAGGACTTCTGGAAACCAGAATTGGACATCTCTGGGGAACTTCAAGTCTTCTTGCCTCACAAAGTGTTCTGTCACTCTTCCATAATTAACATGGTAACTGGTTACCCACTTAGCCTTGGAACTCTTCACTGTGAAAGCTACTTACCTCCCTTGTGTCACTGAGGCATCTGTGGTGGTTAACCTTCACTGTCAACTTCACTGCATCAGGAATCACCTAGAAGATGCTCCTCTGGGAGGATCTACCCTAAATGTAACCTATGGGTTGAGGTCTCACAGTGAAGAAAAAGGGAGAAAATAGCAGAAGCACAGCCTACTCTCTGCTTCTTCATCTGTCCAGATGTGAGGAGCCCCAGCTACTGTCACCTGCCACCACAGACTCTGTTACAATGGTGGCACCTGCTCAAACTATGGGCCAAAATCAGTCCTTCCATTAAATCATTTTCAGACAAAATTTGGTCACAGAGAATAGAAAAGAACTAATGCAGCAGCCATGTTGTCATTACACAGGAATTTATGGAGTCCCCCTGTGGGCCCAGCCTTGCATTAAGCCCAATTGAGAATACGGGAATTAAGCACACACACACTGTGGTTTTTCTTTCTGAATCTCTTATCCAAACTAAACATAACTGCCAGCCTAGGGTGAAAGTCACACAGAAACACCAGAAAATTTCTTTGAAGGATGCAGAAGGCCATCACAGACTTCCACAGAGATTTCAGATCATTCAGAGTCTTGGGCCCAGCCTAAGGTTTCTGATTTCTGGTGTTTAGAAGAGGCCAGGGGACACATTCATTTCTAACACATTCATTCAAGTCTCCAACAGTTCTGCTGAGCAGTCAGTGTCGGAGCCCTGAGACAGGAAAAGGCTCACCCAGGTCTGTGGTCCTCCCACCCCCATGTCCATCTTTCCTCTCCTCTGCCCCTGGACTTCATGGCCTATATTCCCCCTCAGCCACCTCTCCCAGTCCCCAGAAACACAGGCCACCTGTCACTTACAATTTGGGATATGTAGTGGCGTCTCGTAAGTCATGCCAGGGGCTTACAGGCTGTGGACTGGAAAATCTCAGGTCTCCAAGAGGAGGTGCAGCAAAAGGGAGTCCCAGGAACACGTTCACAGGGTTGAGGCTTCCCAGCACAGTGACTTGCTTCCCTTTTACCCATCCCATCTTGGTATACCTATGTGGTTCTTCAGTCACTGACCCTGAGGAGACACAAAGGAGGACTGAGGAACAGGCTAGAAAGAGAGAAACTATCAGCCACTGTGCAGCTCCCTTTGAGAGCGTTCATTCTTCACCCAGAGGCCACAGTAGCTGGGACCTTCCCTTTGAATCAAAGACCTCTCTTTCTAGGATTGTTTGAGAAGCCACCACCACCACAGGGGCCTGCCTCAGTTGCTCCTGAGAGCCCACCGCCACACCAAAGAATGTTTCTTCTACACCACAGTTGTCCCTATCTTTGGAGCTGTGTGGATGCCTGGATCCTGGTTTTGTGCTGTGTATGGAAATGGCAAGAGTACAGCAGACCACAAAACCACCATGTGTCAGTCACTGCCTGTACTTACTGGATGGTGATTTGTTTTTAACAAACTAAACAAATTACCTTTAAATTTTAGCCTAAGGGCTCCTGAGCAATAGTATCTATACTTGTTGTTTAGATAAGTTAGGTAGCTGCTTTGGTTACATACAGTGCTTTGGGTGACTAGGCATGCAAACATCTTGGGTTTTGCACAATTCAAACATCTTGAATTACTTACGTAGCAGGACCCAGGAGTTTTGGCACTACCTTTTCTGTCACTTACACAAGTCCTGTCTTAATAGCCAACACCACAGAGCACAGGCTCCAGTCCACACATCTCGCCAGTGCCCAGGCTGGTGTCTTACAGGGTGTGAGTAACCCCAAGGACAGATCTTTTGACTGTTTGCCTCTGAGAATGAGGCTTTGGTTCCAAACTTTCAACAGCACTGGAGACTGGAGCCCCAGTGGATCTATGAATCCTACAATGGGCTCCCAAAGACCTCGGGGAAATACATTTATTTCCCCTAGTAGACAATCCTACCCTTTTCTCTCATATCCCACCGGCCGTCTCACCCCTGATGGTGGCTGCAAAGATCCAAATGACCCAGATTAGGGCCTGTCCTGGGTGCACCCAATCCCCACTCATCTGGTTGGCCTGCCTGAACTGTCTGGATATCCACAGCTGCTGCTGGCCTTTAGAGAACTTCAGTCAGGAACCAGAAAGTGCTTCCTGTGAGTGCTGAACAGGCAAGAGATACTGGATGAAGTGAACATCAGAGAGTTGGCCAAGCGAGACTTTCCTGTTCTGATTTACATACGAAGTGGGTAATGATTAACACTGAGCTGGGAAAAAGCGTATTATGGACTGGAATTCATAGGATGACAGAGTCAAAAGGACTCTCGGGAACTGCTAAGCCAACACAGATCAGTCATCCCCTTTGCTGTAACGAAACACCCAACTTAAAGAATTTAAGAAAAGGCCTGTTTGTGCTTACAATTTCAGAGGGTTCGTGGCAGCTGACATGTGTAGTGGTGGAATGTTTTACCATGGTAAGCAGAAATCAGAGAAAGGGACATAAAATAAGGCCAAAAACAAGATATCCTCAAGGGCCTTCCCTAAATGATCACTTCCATAAGTTTCTCAAAATAGCACCAGCAGCTTGGGACACCTGATTCTGCAGGAAACCAGGCAGGCTGAAAACCAGCAGAGAACAGAGATAACTAGGAGAAAGGGCCACAGTGTACAGTAAGCACCATGGCAAACTTAACAAAATGCATGTTTGCTAAAGTTATAGTGACTTCTCAGGTGCAATACACATTTGCCTTATGTCAGTGTTTTCTTATTATTATTTTACACATCAATTCCAGTTCCCTCTCACATCCATCCTCCCATGCCCCCAATACCCCCATCCCATCCCCTATCAACTCCCCCGAAGGGTGAGCCCATACATGAGAGATCATCAAAGTCTTCCAAGTCATTTGGGGTAGGGCCTAGGCCCTCACCCATGTCTCTAGGCTAGAGGTGTATCCCTCCATGGGGAATGGGCTCCCAAAGTCCATTTTCACTAGGGCTACATCTGGTTCCACTGCCAGAGGTCCCATAGACTGCCCAGTCCTTCTAACTGATGCCCACTTTCAGGGGCCCTGATTCAGTCCTATGTTGGTCCCCCAGCTGTCAGCTGGCATCCATGAGTTCCCACTTGCTCAGGTCAGCTGTTTCTGTGAGTTTTCTCAGTGTGGTCTTGACCCCTTTGCTCATCACTCCTCCCTCTCTACAACTGGATTCCAGTAGTTTGGCTCATTGCTTAGCTGTGGATCTCTGCTTCTGCTTCCATCAGCTACTGGATGAAGGCTCTAGGATGGCATTTAAGGTAGTCCAGTGAAGGGGAAAGGGACAAGAGCCCCTGAACGAATTGGGAGCATGGGAGGAAGAGGGAGGGAGGTAGTAAAAAGAGGATTGGAGAAGAAGAGGGGGAGGAGAACATGAGGAATCAGGAAGATTGAATGGGGAGATGAATGGAGGAGAGCAATAGTGAGTCAAATTTTTAAAACATAGTTTCAATTTATTTTAAAAAGATTAATGCTGTGTACTCAATATAGCATTTTTCTGGTTTGAATTGTGTCTTGAGTCATCCCTCTGCAATCATGATCTATACCCATGTTTTCTAATCTATTTACAAAGGAATAATTCGATCCAGAGAGGTGGAGTTATGTACCAATGGCACTAGGACTTGTCTTCAGCATTTTGGTTGCTTAACACAATGCTCTTTCCTCTATAACTCCAGGCTCTGGGAAATTGCTGGTGCATCCTGGGGTTCCAGAGCAAGAACCCATCTGCCCCCATGGCTTCATGTATCACTCAGTCCAGGGCCTCTAATGGGGCTTCTTAAGTGCCTGAAGACCAGACAGGTACTTGTTTAAAATGCATCCTCTTAATCCCTGGAGATTTTGGTACCAGGCCCTATTATTTGGAAAAGCACAATTGTAGATTTTGGAAGTATCCATTGAATGCACAGATTTCTGAGTAGTTGCCTTGTGAATATTCATATGGTGAGTCATAAGCAAGTATTATATTCCTGCTGGATACTGAGCTCTGTTCAAGAAACAGCAAAGGATTTTCTCAAGATTATAGTCAGGGACTGGAGGATGCATTTTGCTCAAAATTAGTACCTCCACAAATCTGTGAGAATTTGAATTTCCCAGGGGGTCCTCTCCTTCGTGCTCCCCACTCTGCTGTCATGTACTGCTGATTGCTGATTCAGAGCTCTTCTGGTTTTTATATTTTATCTTTTTTTTCATTTTTATTTTATTTATATTTTTTCTCCTCTATTTTTGCCCTATAGGATATATATATATATATATATATATATATATATATATATATATATACACACACACACACACACACACATATATGTATATATATGCCATTCTTTCTGCTTGTTTGTTTTATCCAATTCTGGTGTGTTAGTTTCTGTTTTATCTATCTTTTATCTTATTGTATTATATTGTATTATTATCCCATAGAAGTCTGTTTGTTTTCTGATGAGAGACAGAAAGGGAGTAGATCCAGGTGGGAAAGGGGATGGGGAGGAGTTGAGAGGAGTAGAGGGAGGGGAAAACTGTAATCAAGATATATTACGTGAGAAAAAAAAATCTATTTTTCAGTAACATAAATATGTGTGTGTGTCCTAAATATGTGTGTGTGTGTGTGTGTGTGTGTGTGTGTGTGTGTGTGTGCAAACAAACTAAAAATCTCTGCCCAAATTTCCCCTGGAACCCAGTTACAAACAGTGGACATAACTGATAGTTAAGAAGCAGAAACTGCAGCTAAGGAAGAAAAGACATGTTTATATTAAAGCCTGGCTATTCAAATTAGCCATGTTTGAGGTGACCACAACCTCTGGGCATATGTAGGTGGAAGAATGGGGATTTCTAAACCACCTCTTGCTTGCCTTAGGTGGTGATGGTGGCTCACTTGATAATACACAACACTGAGCATTTCAACAGCCTAATGAATGCTTACATACATTTGCTTTTGGGAGAATTCACAAAAGGTTTTCAAGGGTTTTTGTTTTGATTAATGCATGTTCATTTTCATTTGAGTGGGGTTTACTGGACATCTCAACATGTGTACGCTGTACACTGGCTGTAGTCAGATTGCCCCTATAGCTTTGTAGACTCCCATGCATTTTACTTAGATCCTAATTGTACAGTAGGTGGACAATACTCTTTGTTAAATTAGAATCTAAGTCAGAGTCCTACCCACACGCACTGCTCTTCAAAGGGCAATAAAGAAATATGACCTTTGCCCCTGCCTGTGCAAGCAGCTAGACATTCTTGCTGATGGCCTTCCAACCATTAATGGAAACCTGAATCCTTTGATTCCCCCCTCAAAATGGAGGTGGATGTCCTTGAACCAACCCTTCCTCTCCTGTGGGCCTCAGTTTCCCAGTGTTATAAGTGATGCTGCTTTGCAGACCTTTAATGATTGTATGTCCCAGGCTCACAAGACTGAGTGAGGTTTCCAGACCTGCCTGTGAAGCAGAGAAGTTTCCAAGTGGACGTAGGTTGCTGACAGGCAGGTGACTGGTTGTGGAGGCACAAATTTCAACACCTCAAAAGTCATGAGAACCAAGATGAAGGTCAGTGAGGATCTCCAATGTTTATGTGCTCCTCAAAGCTCCTTTAATCATCATCTTTCCTGGACCTCCTGAGTGGCCACCACAAAGATTCCCCCACCTGGGCATCTGTACCCACCCCTCTCTAAACAGAAGTCAATAGTTCACTCTTAAAATGTTTGAAGTGGCTTCCCATGTACTGCCTTGCTATCGCATAGGACACACCTATGACTACCTTAGGTGCCCCTCACCATATGCCAGGAAACAAGGCCCCTGTGTCCACTTATAGGAAGCCCTGTAGGTGCCTGGACCAGGGTCAAATGTTTCACATCTGTGTATGAGGAAATGGAAGCTCTGTAGAGCAGCATGTTTTGTCCAATACCTCACTACTGGGAAGAAACACATCCAGGCCTTGAAGCGAACTTCCTTGCCTCTTAGCAGCACATCTTACAGCTGTGAGGAGACTGGAGCAAGAAATGAGGACCAGTAAATCAGGAAAAACAGACTGGCTTTCCTTTCTACTTGGCCACACTCAATTAACCTTTTCAGTTGACACTACACCCTTGGTCCTAGATGTTCTCAGCAGCAACACAGACCAGTGGCCCTGAAAGACACTAACCTTTGATCACTCCTCCCTGTTTTCCAGATTGCTCACTGAAACCCTGAGGGAGAAAACTCAGATGAGAGCGAAGATCTCAATCAGACTCAGATAGAAGTGCATACAAATGTATCTTTACTCAACTGAGACTGTAATTACAAGACAGTTAAAGTCCAAGAGTGACCCTCAATGAAAGGGTCACATGACAAGGAGGGCTCTAGAGGCATTCTATACGCTGCTCAGCAAGCCCAAGACCAGAAGGAGTTAGGTTCTCATTGCCAACAGTACTATTGTCTATAATCTTCCTCCCCTGTTTGGTCCTTTTCCTTTCTGCTACTTTCTCCTTCCTAGGAACATCTCCTACATAGTGATTGGTTTCTAATCTGAAGCCTTGTTTCCAGTTCTACTTTCAGAAAACAATTAAGTCTGTTGCTACTAAAAGAAGTAGAAAGGAAGATGGCAGCAAAATTATGAAACTCAGTTACTTGCTAGTTCAACAGCATCATATTACTAAGACTCGTGATAAGGAAGGCTTCTGGGTAGAAGGACAGTGCGAGAGAGTGCAGAAAATCTATATCCACTACATATAGAACAGTATCATTTGAAGTGTGATGTTGGCTGGCTGTTAACTGCCTTGGACTTGAAGAAAATAGTGGACTCAGGTAAACTTGCTGTCAGCACTGGACATGGAAGTCAGGGGACTCAGGGCAGCTTTTAAAGATTGCCTTTTTACCTAGAACAATAGCTAGACCATGCTGGAAATTAGACATAGGGCTTAATGCCAAGGATAGCAGAGCTCTACTAGAAGTCCTCCATGTAGCCTTGGAAGGTCTCCTGAGTTAAAGCCAATGAAGCACTCAGCACTGGATGAGGCATGGGATGGTACATTTGGAAACCATGAACACCCAGATTGCCCTAAAGTCTGTTCACTAGCCAGTGCAATCTTCCCTGGTTTAATAAAAGAGAGGAAACACTCCTGCTCTGACAAGACCCAGATGGTTTCTCACACCTCACAGAATAAAATCTTTCTCATGAATATTACCTACAGCAGTGGTTCTCATCCTACCTGATGCTGCAACCATTTAACACAGTTCCTCGTGTTGTGGTGATCACTAACCACTAAATTGTTTTCATTGCTACTTCACAACTGAGACGTTGCTACTGTTATGAATCATAATGCAAATATCTACTATTTAGATGGTCTTAGGAGACCCTGTGAAAGGATCATTCAACCCCCCACCAAAAACAAAACAAAACAAAACAAAACTGCAACCCACAAGTTGAGAACCACTGGCCTACAGGATCTAGGAGAATGAGATCTGGGAGACTTGTGCTTTTAAGTTCAGCATAGCCTGCACACACACAATCTCTCTCTCTCTCTCTCTCTCTCTCTCTCTCTCTCTCTCTCTCTCTCTCTCTCTCTCTCTCTCTCTCTCCATTCTATAGAAGAAAATAGATTTCTCACCAAATGAATAGTATGATGAGGCTCATGCACTATCAAGAATGGAGTGGAAATGATTCTTGATGGAGGAGAGGGGCAGAAGATGAGGCAGGATAGGAGAGGATTTAATAATAAAAAATCACATTCTTATGATATATGGTTGATTGTCCTGAAAGAATGCCTTGAAGAGTAGTAAGAAAAATCTCAATGAAGCTGCAGGGAAAGACCTCACCATGAACCCAGGAGCAGTGGGGTCAGATGATCAGCATCAATAGGCAGGAAATCTAAAGAAATTGGGTTCTCTGGGGCCAAAGGGCCTTCCTACAGTAGAGTGGTAATGGTAGCCATCAGCCTAGAAGATAATGACACTTCACTGTCAGAAGCCAGAAGGAAGATACTAAAACCCCAGCATCCAAAGGACTACACAGGGGGTTCACCTGTCAGAAGTGCCTTCTGAGACCCACTGGTACTGCTTGCATGCATTGAGTTAACTAAGAAGTGTGTGCCCAAAGAGAACTTTATGCAAAGATTTTATTGGGGGAGATATCTAGGCTTAAAAATAGGGAGGGAGTCAGGCAAGTCCAGGGGAGCTGCCAAGCCATGATAGAATATGAAAGGAGGGTCTAAGTGGATAAAATAGGACAAATGGGTTGGGTAGGAGCATTCTAGGTGCCCATGAGGACTAAAGAAGGTCTAAAGCATGTTAGGGTGCCTAGAAACTGAAACCAATCACCACGATTTCCCCCTGAAACTTGGTCTGAGACTTATATGTCTCTCATGATCAGTATAATTGGAGGAAGCCTGTAGAAAACATGGCTCTGGTATAATATGACTTCAGAGGCAGACAGCCTGTATTTGGTCTAACCATTAAAGGCCTGCAAAGCCCTGTCTTGTGGCTACTATCCTACTCTTGGATATAAGTATTGCCATTGGTGCTATCTATTAGGAACAGAGTCTTTCCAGATCTAGAAAAGAGGTCAAGCAAGCACATTTATCATTTATTAGAAGTTGGAATTAAGCAAACCCACATAGCACAAGTAAGTTAAGTAGGCCTGACTGTCCCCATGTCATTTCCTTTTACTATGTCAAAGCCTGTCTGAAGAGAATTCATATGCCCAGTCATAGGAGCTCCTCTGTCATTAGCTGACAGAGGAAGAAAGCAGGCTCTGTTCACAAAGAGCTGTGTTTAAGAAAAACGGAGTAAAATCCAATTGTTCCACCACATCCCCCCTAAAGGAAACAGGACAAGAGAGAAGCCTCCTGGTGTGCAGTTGTGAGCAATGCAATTGGACGTGAATAAGAGCAAAAGTGGACCTAAGAGACACATAACTTCTGGATGCTGGCGAAGGAAGTGGGTTACTCAGGAGCCTGGAAAGCGGCAGATGGGAGAAAACATGACCCAGAGGCTTAAGGAAGAAATGCACAATCCACCATGGGAACTGAGCTCAACTGTGTGGGCCTGTGTCTCGTGTTGAGGAGACATTGAGTACCGTGGTGCTCAGTTTTTATTATCAACTCGACATGATCTGGAATCACCTGGGAGGACTTCTGTGAACATTTAAAAGAGATCTTATCAATTATCTTAATTGGTAGAGGAAAACTTGCCCACTGAGGACAGTGCCATCTGCAGGGCTCGGGATGGATTGCAGCAAACATCTTGGGGATTCCATGTAAACACTTCGGACCCCTCGGATTTCAGCGGAAATTTTGCAAACCATTCTGTGGAAGCACAGACTCACTTCATGTTGATAAATTCTGCCATAATCTTTGCTGTGAAGTTTTTTTCTAAGGACAAACCTTGCCTTGCTAAATCTTCATAAAATGTTGCGTAGGTGATTCTTTTGTTATTCTATTTAGAGATGAGAAAGCTGAACACTGTTGGGTTAAAAGAAGGTCACAAAGATCAATGGCTGGCAAGGCTGACCTTCAAAGGTGGGTCTGTTTGATTCTAGTTTCAACCACAATATTATTCAGCTGCTCTCATTAAGAGTTACCTTTCTTGTTTCTATGACAAAATACCCAACAAAAGCAACTCAAGAAAAGAAGGGTTAATTGTAGCTCCTAGTTTGGGGATAAATTTTGTCATAGCAAGGAAGGCAGTAGGCCTATGAGATAGTTGGTGCCATTGTGTTCACATCAAGTAAAGAGTCAGGAAGCAGGGTGGGATGAATGTGGGTGCTTACTTGGCCTTCTCCTTTTTATAATATCTATTAAGATTTATTTTATTTTACATGTGTGACTGTTTCTCCTGCAGGTATGTATGTGCACAACATGCATGCCTTGTACCCACAGAGGTCAGAAGAAGACATCAGATGCCCTAGAAATGGAGTTGTGGATCATTGTGAGCCACCCTGTGGGTATTGGGAACTGGACCTAGGTCCCCAGCAAGAGTAATAAGTGTTCTTAAACTCTGAGCCATCTCTCCAGCTGAAACTTTTTTCTTCTTACCCAGTCTTGGAGACCAGACCATGGAATGATGATCCTACATTTAGGTTGTGTCTTCCCATATTAGTTAAATCTTTCTGTAAACACACACACACACAGAGGGGGGGGAGTTTCATCCTTTAAGAGAGTCTAAATGTCAGCAAGTTGACAATCAAGATAAACCATCACACTGGGTTCTAGACCATATGTTGGATTCACTTAGTATTCTAATGACCATTCCTGTGTCTGACAGAGCAGGGTTTCAGTAAATGTTAAGTTTAAAATTATAAATGAATTCAGTAGCTGAAAGGTAAAGTTTATGCAAAGTGGCCAGCAATAACTAACTAAGCAAAATATTTCAGTTCTGAGACAAGAACTCTAAAGGACATGAACTAGATCTCAGTGAGTCTAAGGGATAGGGGGGAAAACACATTTTTTGTTTGTTTTTAGTTTTATATATCATTCAGTACAACATTTCACCCAATGTGTAGGATATTTTTCCAACATTAAACACTTCTCCAGTGAAAATCACCTGAATATCCTCTAACACAATTCAATTTGACTATCTAGAGCAACAGATACCACTGGTTTAGGGCTTAGCCCCAAAAGTCTACAGACTATCTGAGATGTCCGTCACAAACAGTTGTCGGTGACTCATCCTTCCAATCAAAATGAAACTGGGATTTAGGCAAGCCAGTCCAATATTGAATTAATTTGGTTAAGTGGTTTATAGGACTCAGGGAAACACTGAGATTTGTTGTAAAGGATAAAGACAAACAACCAGGTGGGAGAGATATACAGGGAAAAATACATTGAAAGGTCTCTCTCACTCTAGGAACTTCCGTTGGCCACCAATCACAGGCTCACCAAGATCACTCATGGTGAGAGGGACTAGTAGACATGATTGATTAAGCCACTGGACATTAGTTTTGAACTCACCCAGACGTTGAGAGGACTGATCATTTTTATCTTCTAGTCACTTGACTAAGGGTTTCCAGTAATCTAGTTATCTCATTGTCATAGAAAGACACACAGATATCATTCTGGAGGCTCCAAGGGTTTGAGGACTCACATGTCTCTATGACTGTGGTGATCCTACAAATACCCAAGAGAGACTGACTTCCACTACATATTTTAAAAGGCTGAGAGGAAAGCCATTAAAAGAAGGACCAAAGAAATTCAGAAAACTTCATCCCAAGAGAGTCTGGAAAAATGAATCTGAAGTTATTGATTACAAGAAACAATCTATTTGGAAAGGGAAATTCAGATCATTCCATCTTGAATCTCAAGGAGATGATGCTTGAGATTCTAATTAAATAATTCTTGAATTTTTATTGTTGTAAAATTTGCAAAGGAAAAAGTGAAAGAGAATTTTATTACAAGAATTTTTATTTTATCATTTTTTATGGTTTTGAGGGGTGAGTGAGCATTTAAAGATGAATTATGTAAATGTTGCAGGAACTCTTTCAGAGAATATAAATAATGAATTATGTTTTGTGATGGCTAATCTTGATTGTCAACTTAATTGGATGGATTCATGCCTAGGAGATTAGAAAAGCATGCCTGGAGTAGGGAGGTGAGGTCATTTCCATGGGAAATTGGACCAGAAGCCTCTTGCCTAACAAATGTATTTATCATTTGATAGATTCATAACATGACAGTGTTGTCAGGAGGCAGTGAAAGGCAGAAAGTAGAATTTAACTCAAGCTAGTAGGCCACTGGCTTCCTTGGCTGCAATATTTTGTCCTACATTTTTTTTCTTTGCTGAATACCATGACATGAATTGTTCAGCTCTCCCAAGCCTTTCTACCATGATGGACTAACATCTTCAAAGCTTCAAATCAAAACAGTTCCATCTTCCTTCAAATTGTTTGTTGGGTGTTTGGTCACAGTGATGAGACAGTTACTACAACACTTGCAAATGCTCTAATAAGACCTCAGGACCTTCCTTCAAAATGCATTACCTTTTGAAAGAATAAAAGTTAAGTATAGATGAATCCCTTTAAAATATGTGAAAATTCCTTTAATAAATAAGCATTTCAGAGCCAGCAATATATACACTAGCATATTGTAGGGGCCACAGAAGTATTTGTGCTGACAGACATGTTCTAAGGTGGTATTTCTCAACCTGTGGGTCATGAGCTTTTGGGAGTGGAATAACCTTTTCACAAGGGTCACCTATCAGATATCCTGCATATCAGATATTTATGTTACAATTTATAACAGCAGCAAAATTACAGTTAGCAATGAAAGGTAGCAATGAAAATAATTTTATGGTTAGTGATCACAACACAAGCAATTGTATTAGAGGGTCACAGCATTAGGAAAGTTGAGAACCACTGTGCTAAGGGAACCTGGAATGCTAAGCACACACAGTTGCTCCTTCATGAGAAGGAATGCAAAACCTGTTTCCCTCTAAGAATGCTGGCACAAAGATGTTTTCCAGCCTGGTGAGTTTCTGGCCCAGGACCTTCTCCAGACCCTTCTCAGAAAGTTGTTTTTCTCAGTCACTCTAGAACTATCTTTATGGAAAGTGTCACATCTTTACAAAGAGTTTCCATATGGTCACATCTGACCTGTATTTGGTTTGCTTTGTTCCTCACAAAGATTTGGGTATGCTTTGTTGTGCATGAAGGATTGTCAAGGATACAAGATGGCTTTTACAGGGAAGGAAAGGCAGAGTAGGGGGCAATGTGAGGGAAGATGGCTGAGTCATGCATCGAGGCTCAATAACCATCTCTGACATTCAGAGGACATCAGCCTTTTCCCATTCTAGTGAGACATCATTGCAACAAATCTGATTTTAAATCTTAGGCCAGTCCCTATAATTTTTGTTGATAAACATTGTATTTCCATTCTAGTTAAATATTAGTCTACTTTTAATAATAATAGTAATAAGTTAAACAAACCAAGTCCACATTTTGATGTTATCTGACAGGTATGGATAAAAACTTTAAAATGACTATTTCAAATAAGCACATGGCATGTACTCACTCATATATGGATTTTAGACATAGAGCAAAGGATCACCAGCCTATAATTCACACCACCAGAAAAACTAAGATACAAGGAGGAACCTAAGAGATTCATACAAGGTCCCTCACACAAGGGGAAAGGAACAAGATCTCCTGAGTATATTGGGGGAGATAGCAGTGAGTGAAGAGGGGATTAGAGAAAGAGAAGAGGAGAAGGAGAGGAGAACAGGTGGGACCAGGAAGATTGAGCCAGGGGACAAATAGACAAGAGTGAAAAAAAAAAGTACCATAATAAAGGGAGCCATTATAAGTTTGAAAAGAAAACTGACTCTAGAGAAATGTCCAGAGATCTACAAGGATGACCCCAACTAACAATCTGAGCAACAGTGGAAAGGCTACCTTAAATGCCCTTCCCTGATAATGAGATTGATAACTAACTTATCCACCATCATAGAGCCCTCATCTAGTAGCTGATGGAAACAGAAGCAGACACCCACGGCTAAACACTGAGCCAAAATCCTGGAATCCAGTTGCAGAGAGGGAAGAGTGATAAGAAAAAGGTGTCAAGACCAGGCCACAAAAATCCACAGAGACAGCTGACCTGAACAAAGGGGAGCTAATGGACGCCCAGACTGATAGCTGGGAAACCAGCATTGGACCGGCTCATACCCTCTGAACGTGGGTCTCAGTTAGAAGGCCTGGGCAGTCTATGGGACCTCTGATAGTGGGACCAGGATGTATCCCTGGTGCATGAAAAGATTATATTCCCCAAGGAGGGATAGTCCCTTAGCCTGAGGCAGGGGGGAAGACCTAGACCCTATTCCAAATGACTTGACAAATTTTTATTAACCCTCCTGGAAGGTGTCCCCCTCCCTGTGAAGTGTGTGTAGGGGGGGATGGTATCAAAGGGGGTGTGGAGGGGCTTGGGAGGGAAGGAGAGAAAGAGGGAAGGAGGGAGGGAGGGAGGGAGGCAGGGAGGGAGGGAGGGAGGCAGGGAGGGAGGCAGGGAGGCAGGGAGAGGTAACTGAGATTGATATGTAAAATAAGAAAAAATAATGAATATAAAAAAACAAATAAGCACATGGAAGACAAGTTGGCAAAATGGGTGGAAAGCTGAAAAATGTGGGCAAAACTAAAAGCACTACAATATTGGTAATGACAATTCCAAAGTATTAAAATACAACATGTAAGATAAATACTGTATTGGATGGGTTTAATAGTAGACTCACGTAAGCTGGAGAACAGGTGACGAACTTGAAAACAATAGAAAGTCTGGTAACTGAAGAACAAATTGCAAAAAGGAAGAGAGGAAAATCAAATCATTGCTGGAACAAGGAAAAGTGTGCAATAGTCCAACATTTGTGTGAGACTGGGCTGGAAGAAGCCGGGGGATGGGCACAATCTCAGCACTTACAAGGCAGAGGCAAGGGGACTGTGAGCTTGGCACTGGTCTGAGATAAACATTAAAATCTTATCTCAAAAAGAATATTAGAGTCTGGAAGAGAGGAGAAAGAAACTGAAAATTACTTTTAAAAATTCATTGACTGAAAAACTGGTTTAAAAAGACATTAGTTCATGTGTCTAGGAATCTCAATAAATTCTAAACAGAAATTAATTCAAAGAAAAATATTGCTACATAATATACCATGATCAATTTCTGAACATCAAAGCCTTTTTAAAAGGGAGTCTTAAAAGCAGTCAGAAAATGAGGCGCATTGGAGCCAAGGAGGACAGAACAAGAAGAATAGAACTATTTTTAGCGGAGACAATAGAAGATGTTCAGAAGATGAAAGGGAAAAAACCGCTTGTCCAACCCCTACATGAGGCTAGCCTTCCAGAATGACGAAAAGGGAAGGCATGTTTAGGGGCAGGAAGCTGAGGAAATGCATCTCTAGTGACAATATAGAAGAAAGAACTGGGAACTTGGTCAGCAAGCCCTCAGCCCACATGTTGACATTATCTGAATGCCAATCAGATAGCCTAGAGTCTAGAAATCTGGGGGAAATGAATCACAAATACTCAGAGGAAACCACTGAGTAGGGAAGGCCTCCCTGGGCTGACTCTGCCACAAATCAGGGAATATGCTAACAGGACTGTCAGAGTAAATTTATCTCAGCTCTGGAAACCAGCCAAAGCTGCACAAACAAAACAAAACAAAACCAGGTAAACATTGAACCCAGAAAGGGACAGCTGAGTCATGGCAGGAGAGTTCTGTGGTGTTTTTGGCACCCTCTCCCATTCCTCTGTTCTCTAGCAAGCTCAAAGGTGTCAATCAAACCCCCAGTAGAGAGCTCTCGTGTAGAAGAAGTTCAGACGTTATTATTAACAAACTGTGATCATATTCTATTTCCCTGGTTCAAGCCAGATGAGGACCCAGCACTGTGATGGGGAAGGAGACACAGAGCCCCACCCCTTCCTAACCAAGACGCTATTTATAAATTTATATTAGTAAGAAAGGGGAAATCAGTTTTCTACAATGGAGTATTACTGGGCCTATCAAATAGACTCCAAGGCAGGTCCTATAACCAGACAAATTCTATGGTATTTTGTTTTGTGGACTTTTATTTCATTTTGTTTTGTTTCACCATTTCTTTCTTTATTTTCTTTTCTTTCTTTATTTAATTTCTGTTTTCTTTTTCATTTCTTTCTTTGTTTGGTCTTATTGGATTTGTGTTTCTTTTGATTTTCATTTTTGTGTTTTGTGAGTTACTTTATGAGAGAGAGAGAGACTGTGGGACATAAAGTTGGTGGGTAGGAAAGTGGGTAGGTTCTGGGAGGAGTTTGGGGAGGCGAACATGATCAAAACACATTAGATGACAAAAAAATTATTTAATTTTAAAACTGGAAAAAATAATTGAAATCAGGTAGGCCAAGGGATCCAGTCCAGGAAAACAGCTGTCATAGGAAAGCTTGGGAGGACACCCTGGAAAGTGGAAAACTTGGAGATGTGAGAACAAAGCTTTATTTCAAAATCACACCAGTGGGTGTGTCTTCCATGGCTTCTCCAGAAAGGGTCACCTAAGGGCACAAAGCCCACCCTGAAGGCCGGTGGCTCTCTCCTGTATGCTGAAGACTCAAACAAAGTAAGAGTGGACAGAACCTACCAGTGTAAGCGTTCCTGCTTCTTAGACTGGGCTGTCATGCTACCCACACTGTGACAGACTGAAATCTCTGAGACAACGAGCCAAAATGAATTATCCCTCCTTTTAAGTTGTTTGTGCAAGGCTTTCTGCCACAGCAGCAAGAAGCCAACTAGCATATGATAAAGATTTAAAACAGTCCCACATAGTCCTGTGGCTACGTGCATTTCAAAGGTAGGGAATATCTGTAAGCCACAAGTCTCTGGCGTCTGGCTGACCTCCGTGATGTGAAGGCAGAGTTGGTTATGAATTTCCCAGCTGAATGCTACAGGCACTTCAGCACACACAGAGAATATCTCCATAGATTTTAAGATTTTGTTTATGGCTTTTGTTGTTCTTGGCTAAATATGTGTATGGCATTGCTAAATGAGGTATTAAACACTTACCTGAAGGTAATGATAGAGCTGAATGAATTTTCACAGAGGAAGCCGATTCTGTTCTGTATCGGATAGTCTTTTCATAGACTTGCTGACTTCTTTTCTGTTTTAGATTAGATTTAAGAACCATTTCAAAAAATAGAATTTTGCTCAAAGCATATAGAATATATAAATTACCGGCATCTAACACATATTGAAAGATCTAAAAGTAGTATTTTTTTTCTTTTTAAGAAAAACAAGTTTTAAAATTATTATAAGCCCACAATGAAATTTTTTAATGCCTGTTTTTCTCAGAAGGTATGTTTTACGGTAGTATTTGCCATTGTAAATATATATTCTTCGCCAGTAGACAATGTGCTTTTATATGCGAAGGTGATTTCCTAAAGCCAATGAGAAGTCCTTAAAACACAAAACATGACCCAAGCAGCCACAGACTGTTAAGTTATGAGACAGAATTAAGCCACTAGTAATGCCTGCTTTTAACGTGTTCTGAAGCTAACATTTTAACTTCTCTCAGTATCTTTAAAAGTCAGATTTGTTTCCATTTATTGCTTCATACTCGTTACCTGTCCCATGAGGAATGTCTGGCATTATCCTCCTGCTGTGGCTTCTTAAGGAGCCTTCTGTCCTGTGACACATTGCTGTCCCGCTGCTTAATAAATAGGTTGTGAGGAATTAGAACTTGTATGCTAACAGTACCTCTGTATAACAATATGTAAAACCAGAAATGAGGAATGTGTAATGGCTTGTGGTTTCTGTTCTGGGATTGTTCAGTGCCGTATCTAAAGCTTCCATGATACTTACTTTTAAATTTTCACTCCAACTCCACAGAATAAATTAAAGTGAAACAAAAACAGGAAATCTCTGCCAGACAACTAACTGGCCATTAAGCTAACCAAACAGAGACATCAGTTGCCACACAGGACAAAGAGTGTAAACTTTACAAAATTAGTTTATAAATTGTAAAACAAACAAGAGCAGCAAGTGCTCTTAACTGCTGAGTCATCTTTGCAGCCCCTATTACACTTTAGCTGGGTGAGGTAGTGCATGTCTCTAGTCCAAGCAAAGGCAGGTGGGTCTCTGTGAGGCCAAGGTCAGACAACAACAAACTCAGTGAAGGAAGTGTTTTCCTTTGAATCTTAAATGTCTCCAAAAGGCCTGTGTTTCAAGTCATGGTCATGGCCTGCTGGTTCTACTGAGAAAGAGTGAAACCTCTAGAAGGTGGGGTCCAGTGAGAGGAATGGGGGGGTGCTTGAAGAAGTATTGGAACCCTTCCCCTTCCCCTGCCAGCTGCAGTGAGGTGAGTAGTCTCCTCTGTCATGATATCATGAGCTCCTACCATGACAGTCTTCCTTGCCATGGGCCCAAAGCAATGGGCCCAAGTGACTGTGGATTGAAACTCTAAAATCACCAGTGAACTTATCCTCTATTAAGTTATTTTCAGGGATATTTTATTACAGTTGCAGACATTGATTCAAATAGAGATAATTGGATTTTCAGGTCTCCCATCTAATGGTATCCAAAATCTCTACTTTTCAACAACAACAAATGACAAGAACATGTGAAAAATAATTCACACAAAAGTATAATGAAATAAACAAATTAAAAACAAACTATTCCTAAAGTGTCTGCCACACACACACAGGAAGAACTGGGTTTGGATCCCCAGCATCCACACAAAAGCTGGGTGCAATGTGTGCCATGGTTCAGAAACAGGAGAAGCCTGGAGCCTGCTGGCTCTAGTCTAATCAGCTGGTGAGCTGCATGCTGAGTCATGCATCCAGGCTCAAACACCATCTCTGACATTCAGGGAGTATTTTCCTTTCCTTTTATTATGAGACTTCAGTACAATAATATTGACTTTGTAAATTAGGCAACACATGTGCACTGTCACCCTCATATATGTATGTATACCCCCACACACATATGCAACCACACAAATACTCTCAAAAATACATAGAGAAGGGTATATGTAATGATGAAGGGCCAATTAGCCCAACAGAAGTTATAAGAATTATAAATAAATATACAGCTAACGTCAGAGCTCCAAAAATACACAAAGTAGAAAAACACAGGTTTTGAACAGTTCTACAGTGATAATTGATGTTTTCAATGTGCTGCTTTCAGTAATGGATAGATCATTTAAATATAAGCTGCTCATAGAAATCAAAGATTTTAAAAATAGTATAAACCAACAAGACCTAAGGGCTCTGTGCAATATATTCCAGCAAACAACAGGAGCAGGGCATGTTGACTCATGTTTACAAACTCCCTATATAAAGTGAGAACCTGACCGCTCCAAGATACAGTTGAGGAAGAGGTTTTTATTGTTGTTATGAAGGAGAAAACAGCTAGAGGCATCTGGAAGAGTCCAGAGCAGGGAGAGAAAGTAATAGACTAAACATAACTAGAAGACTGAATCAGGCCATGAGAGGAATGGACGGGGGTGTGAAAGAGGAGGACCACGAGAGAGGAGACAAAAAAGAGGGAGCAAAAAAAAAAAAAGGGGGACCAAGAGCCAAAAGAGAGCATGGCTAGAATGGTTACATTATATGAGAATGAGAAGCTAAGGGAAAGGAGGCCCATGAGCTGGAGAAGTTTAAGGTAGGGCCCGGGTGAAATGAGCTAAGAAGATCCAGGATACCAGCATAGACTCTGTAATAGGTCCTGGTATTGTTGAGAGAGCCTGGAGGCCAGTATACACTTTGCTATGCCACTACTTATACAAGCTGGGATGGGAAGATTGAGCATTTATTACTGAAAGCATCATCATTTTGGTCATTGGCATGAATTATCACTATGTGCATATGGCAGAGGAACACACAACAGGCATGTGAAAGTCAGCTGACAGCTTTCAGGAGTTGCTTGTGTCTTTCCAGTATGGGGCCAGAGATCGAACCCATGTCATCAGGTTAGCACAGCAAAAACTTTTACCCACTGAGCCATCTCAAGGGCCTGAAGATCAAGAGTTTGAGGATAACATGAACTACCTGGTAAGATCTTGTTTCCAAAGGATGAATTAATGCATATGTACATGCATTTTTAGAACAGCAGACTGTATTATTCTCAAGCGAACATGGAAAGTCCCCATGGTACCACATGTTAAGACACAAAATAAATTTCAGTAAATTTAGAAAGTTGGAAATCATACCAAATATCATCTACTACCACAATGAAATGAACCTAGAAATAAATAACAAAAGAAATGCACAAATTTTACTACTATGTAAAATGCAATTGAAGCATCAAACAGCCAGTAGGTCAAAGAAAAAAATAGTGGGAACTAGCAAGTATTTTAGACAAAAATAAAATTCACCAGGCATTGGTAGCTCACACCTTTAATCACAGCACTCCGGAGGCAAAGGCAGGTGGATCTCTGTGAGTTCAAGGCCAGCCTTGTCTACAGAGCAAATTCCAGGATAACCTCTAAAGCAATACAGAGAAACCCTGTCTCAACAAAACCTAAATAAATAAAAATAAAATTTCAACACACTACAGCTTATTATGTGCAATGCAAAAGCAGTACCAGAGTAATGTTTATCCCATAATAAAAATTCTCACAGCAGTACCTGATCATCTATGTCAATAACCAGGAGAAGAATAGCAAGTAAATCCAAGGTAAAACATGGAGTGGAGAGAAACTAGTATAAAATAAAAAATTAATGAGATATTAATTATAATGGACAGAAAAATAGCAAGATGTTAACACAGATGGATCCAAAAGCTGATCCTTTGAAGAGGAAACTGATAAATTTATGATGAAGACAAAGATAGCTAACACAGATGACTAAAATTAGAGATAAACATGGATTGGTAACTACCAGCTTGACTGAATATTCATTCTGAAAGTTTCTTATCTTATATAGCTAGTAAACTTAATAGCAGAACCCTCCAAAAATCATAACAATTAATTTAGAAGAGGAAAAGAGGAATAGAAAAGACAAGGCATGAGAAAAATACAGAACCAGTAATAAAAACTAGGCTTGAGCCTCTCCATATCTGTTCGTATTGGTAAACACATTTAGTGAAATTGCCTAATCACAGCACTTGAAGAATATGATCTTCCAGTACACTTGGGAGAGTAAGATTTTAAGACAAGAAATATTACAAAAATATAAATTCTTACCTTGGCATCTGGAGGGGTTAATTTCATTAAAGAGGGAAAGATTCTACACATTTTCAAGTCCCTCAGATAAAATGGTACAGTTTCTACGCACACTCTTCTAAGTCATCTCTAAGTTGTGTATAATGCTCAATACAATGAAAATTTTATATGAGTAGTTGTGTTACTTTATTTTTAGGGAACAATGACAAGAAAAAAGTCTATGTCATTAAAAAAATTATGTATTACTTGTCCTTGCTTATCTGAATCTACACATTACACCCATAGATACAAGCAGGACCCTATAGCAATCCTAACAACACAGCCTCCATATTATGAAGCAAACACTATTAGCCTTAAGAAAAGATAGAAAACAATCACAAAGTTTAAACAAAACCATCCACATAATCAAACGAGCAAGGGAAACCACTAAAGATACAGATTTGATTAATTTTATCCAATCAAACATTTGAAATAATATTAACAACTCTAGATAATGCATTTTCAGGAGTACATGAAACACTTCCAAAACACTGTGCTCTGCTCTGCCCTAGAATAAGTTTAGGTTTTCTTCAACAATCTTGCTTGTTAGTAATGCAATGCATTGCAAGCCTAAGTTCTCTGAATGTGCAGTGATGTTCACCTTTACAAGATCCTCGTGGGGTAGCTCTCTCACTATGACACTTTCCTTTTTGAAGTAAAAGTAAGTGAAAGTTATCCAAGGCCATACTGAATGCTAATATTATTTTTTTCAATTTTCATTGTGTGTATAATTCAACATAGTTCTATATGCTATATTAGGTCATATTCATGCAAATATATTGTCTATTGATCATATCACACTATCTCTTCTACAATGCTTACAATGCTCCCTTTCTCCCCTCCCACTCCAATTAGTTTTATTTGTCACCCTAGACAACTTTCATTTCACATGTGTCTTTAATATGTAAATTATCCTTCATCTGTTCATATATTTGGTCTTTTCACTAGGTCCTAATGATCTCAAATGTTATGTTCATAGTTTCTTATTGTCTTTCATTGTTTGTATATTCCATATCCTCTACCATATTCAAGCTCTAATTGCCTATCCTCCCCTTGATACATTCCTTGTATCAGAGTTTTGGGGTTGTTGTTTGTTTGTTTGTTTTTAATGACTCTGTTGGCTGGTTACTAGCATTTTTTATTGGCTAGCTCTGTCTTAAATATAAAACATTTCTATCAATCTAAGTGTTTCCACATTGTCTTACCTTACCCGAGAAAGGATCTGGATACCTTACTTCTCTCATGTCCTACATCTTGACTCCTTTCTACTACGTCTCCCAGAATCCTCCTTGTCTCTAGTACCACTTATCTTGTCTTCCTATTTGCCAACAGTGCTTTATTCATTAATCAATAAGAGAAACATATTTACAGAAGGATATCTCCCATCAGCTCCTTTTTTCTGTCTAAAATAAAAAGAAGGGTTTTAACTTTAACATAGTAAAATTACATATGACAAAACAGTTATCAAATAAGAACTATAGTTAACAATATTTAGTCCATTAATATTTAGCAACAATTAAAGAAAATATTCCATCATCTATCCTATCTTTGTTAGTCTAAAGTCTTATATGTAACTTATATTTAATCCTAACTAAGGAAAACTATAACCATAACTATCTGTCTTCAACTCCATCAAAGACCACAGATAATATAAAAACTCTAGAAAAGACAGAGACAATTTCCTGCCTGGTCTATCATCCGAAGTTCTTCTGTAATGTTCCATCTTCAGGCTATAGGCCAAAGTGTGTCTGGCAGGCTCCTCAGGAAAACAGGACATTTCAAACTATCTGCCTGTTTTGGCAGTTTGTCAGGCATTTTTTCTCTGTGTCCTGCAGAATGTCTGGCAGATTCTTCCATGAGGCAGGAACCCTGTAGTACTGTCCATCTTGTTTTAGCAGTCACTTTTCTGTGGGTCCTGCATGTCTAGCTTATACAGAATAAAGTCAAACAGTCCAGACAAGAGCAGTTTCTTGTTCAAATGGCTAGTCTTGACATATTTGGGAGCAAACTCCATAACGAGTTTCCTTGATGTCCATCTTGCTTTCTGATGCAGTTGGTGTTGTCAGGCACAGTTGTGCCTCAGTTAAGAAAACCCCTAAACCATTTTAAATGCCATATTTGTAGGTCTGTGAAAGGTTTGAAGAATGCCTATCCAATGGAAATATATATATATATATATATATATATATATATAAAACCTAACTATAAGTTTTGACTATTATAGACAGTTATCTATAATCTGTATTAAATTACATTACATTTTAATGAGCTATATGAACACAACACATAAACAAGAGGAGAAATATACATATCACAAAATTGATCTTAAATTTGTATCAATAAATGAAAATCCATTCCAAAACAAAGCATTCATTTCTATAGTAAAATCCCCTTTTTACCTTTAAAAAGAAATAAGTTGTGATCACTAACCATTCATAACCAACCCCATTTAGATGAAAACAAACATTTATAGATAATATTTGGCAATTTGGGTTTAGTTTTTTTTTTCCAAACTGCTTCCTGCTGGTTGGGGACTCTGCAATACCATGGGAACCCTAAAACGACTAAAGAATCCTGGCTGTAGTCTGCAAGGCTTCCTTGTCCCAGCTGTTTTGAATGTTGGATCACCTGTGACACTGTGTCAGGGGGTCTTGCTTGGTCAACCCATGTTAATCTGGAAGGAACCCACAGCTTTTCATTTCCTTGGAAACACAAACAGAAATTCTTTTTCCAGTAACCTGTCTTTAGACTTAGATTTTGAAGTCAAAGCATTTTTAAAATATATAAATTGGATTAATTTATCAGTTCTGTTACTTCCTTAGCAACTGAGCAATTCAAAGACAACACAATAGCATACAGTATCCAGACTCTGTGTATTTCCCATCTTTAGGTAGCTTTTTTATTCCTCTATTTCTTTTATTCTTCTATTATTTCATCTTTTGACACAGGGTTTCTCTGTGTAACTTTGGCTGCCATAGAGTTTACTCTGTACACCAGATTCGCTTTGAAATCACAGAGATTTGCTTGCCTCTGCCTCCTGAGTGCTGGAATTAAAGGTGTGTGCCACCACACCCAGGTACTCTCATTCTTTCTGTTTTTTAAAACCACTTTATCCTGTTCTTTTTCTCTCCCAAGCCTATGTATATTTTAAAACCTATAGAGGTTTTTCTTTATCTTAATCTGTCATTACTGTAAATCTTTATCTTTCTAGCCACAAATCTTGTATCTGCTAATAAACAACATTGCTAAAATTAAAGCAAGTTGTTCATGCATGCCATTCAATTGTTAGCAGGGCCTCTCTAAAGTGCCCTGCGGTTTTTTCTACTTATGCCAAGTCAGGAAACCTTCCTTAAAGGAGTTTCGTGAGTCTCTGCTTATCTCTAGCAAAACAGAGTCCAACCCAGAAAAATGCTGCTACCAAGAAGTCTTGCTTGTCTCTGTCCTTTTGTTTCTAAAACTCCTTTTTAAGCTTTTGTCAAGTTTTAAGTGGAGGTTCTTAGTACCCATGTTGCAGGCACCATCTTGTTATGAACAGTTTTCCCGCCAACCTGGTCCCACAATCATGCAGCCCCAAATAACATGCAGAGACAGTGTATTAATTATGAATTTGTTGGCTCTTTACTAGCATTGCTTACTGTCTGTCTTAAATATTAACCAATCTCCATCAATCTGTTTCCACTTGGTCTTACCAGAGAAAGGGTCTGGACACCTTACTTCTCTCAAGTCTGACTCCTCTTCACAGAGCTTACTGCAATTTTCGTTTCCATTATTGCAATTTACTTTGTTTTTTTTTTCAGTATTCTCATCTGTTTATTGCATTCCACTTTAATATTGACCTATTTATTTCACTCATTTGTTCATTTGAACTCTCTTGGGATTAATTAAGGAATTTATTTGTGCTCTGTTTGACTTCCTTGAACATAATTGTAATTGTTCTTGTGAATTCTTTGTCTGGGAGTTCATCTAATTTGCTCTCACTAGAGGACATTATTACAGGTTTAAGTTTTTGGAAATGTCATGTTTCCTTGGTTTTTCATGTCTCTTTGGTTTTGCATTAGGACATATGCATCTTGGATTAGGTCATTGGTTTAATTTTTTAATACCTATTTTCTCAGAGTAGGCATTTGCCATGATCAAGTTGTAGTATGGATGAGTTATCAGTTTCATCTAAACTGGAATTGGGGCTATCAGGCTTAATCTTTTCTACTCCCTTAAGAGTAAAATACCGTCTGCACTAATAATCACCATTAAAAGGTATGCCCACTATGAAAATATAATAAAAATGTAAAATGCCAATTGTTTTATGAAGTAAAGGTATCTGATAATGCTTATACTGTGTGCTGTAACTTATTGGAACTGTATACTATGGGTCTGATCTCTAACTCAATCTCTTCTACTCCCATGAGAGTAAAATACTGCCCATATAAATAATCACCCTCAAAGTATAGGCCCACTATAAAAATACAGTAAAATACACAAAATGCCAATCATTTTATGAAGTAAAGGAATACTGATAGAACTGTGTATACTAACTGTGGGTACTGTCATTGGCACTGTATACTGTGTACTGTATATTTAGGGTTTGGTACCTGCCATGTTGCTGAGCAGTCCTTTGTCAAGACAGGACACAGATACTAGCCATACCTCTAGGTAGGAAGTCCTTGAACAGTATAGTTATTCATGCTATTCTTATATCATACTGCTAAAGAGAAACTAAAGAAGATCTACGTAATAAAAGGGAAAATGTGTTCATGGGTTCAAGGAGTCAATATTAGCGAGAATCTCATGTGTCATTCTAACCAAAGTATTTCACAGAAACAGCTTGATGGGGGAACAATTCCTTATCTCCCAGTTGCAGAGGGTTCTACCCACCATGGAGGGTAGATCATGGAAGAGCACACCAGCTCACATCATAGTGAACCATGAAGCAGAGAGGAGGATCAATGCCAATACACTTCCAGCAATGTCCCTTTCCCTTTTTATGTTATCTGGGAATATAGTCACCTGAATTCAAGATTGGTCTTCCCCTCAAACTTGTCTATAAACACCTTCACAGACATTCCCAGAAGTGTGCCTCTCCAATCTCCTAATGACTCTGAATCCAGGAAAGTGAAAGATGAAGATTAATCATCACAGACATCAATTCTTTCTAAATAAACTATAGGGTAAATTGAATACAATTGAAAAGTACAGCTGGCTTATTTCATTTTGTTTTGTTGGAAAGTAAAATGGTAATTCTTATCTTATGTGGAAAGACCAAAGAATATTGAAAAATGTTTGAAGGCTTATGCTACATGATGCCAAGGCTTACTTACTATAAAGAAATTTTCACCCTAATTCATCACACACAAAAAATGAGTTTAAGATGAGCTGTAGACTCAACTATGAACTCATAAAAATGTATTTGTGATATTAGAACAAGCAAAAGAGAATACAAAGCATAACAACCAGAAAAGGAAAATAATAAATTATACTTAATAAAATTTTAAAGCTTATTCAGTGAGAAACTCCATAATAGAGTAAAATTATAAGACACTAATGGGGGAAAATCTCCCATATAGATGCCCAAAGGGATCCTCTCTGAAACATATATGCACCTCCATATTTCAAGTAAAAAGCAATCCATTCTAAAATGGAAACTTTAAACAAACAATTTTACAAAAGGAAACACATAATAAATACATAAAAATGTGCTCAAAGACATTCTTTGTTGGATAACATGATTTAAACCAAAGCATACACCATTCATTACACACCCACCAAAAGGACTAAAAACAAAAACACATATAAACTAGCTACTCCAAGTATTGACAATGCTGAAGTTAAAATTGTTTCACAAAAGATTTTGCAAATGTGCATAGCAGTTGCCAATAAAATTAAATGTCCACCTACATAATTCACATCCTAGGTAAATACTCAAGAGAAATAAATGTGGGTGTTCACGGAAAGATTGTGCATCACATCTTAATTCCTAACAGTACCAAAGCAGAGATATATTGATGTTTATCAACAGAAAATATATAAATTGTGACCTGTTTTAGTTAGGGCTTTTATTGCTATGAAGAGACACTGTGACCATGGCAACTCTTATTAAGGAAAAACATTTAATTGAGGCTCACAGTTTCAGAGGTTCAGTCCATTTTCATCATGTCAGGAAAGTATTGCAGCATGTAGGCAGACAAGGTGCTGGAGAAGTAGCTGGTAGTTCTTACATCCTGTGAGTAACAGGAAGTCAACTGAGTTACTGGGTGATATCCTGAGCACAGGAAACCTCAAAGCCCACCCCTACAGTGACACACTTCCTCCAGCAAGGACATACCTCTTCCAACAAGGCCATACCCAGTCCCCCTAATAGTGCTGCTTCATATGAAATTATGGGGGGAAATTACATTCAAACTACCACAGACACATTCAAGTAATTCAGTAATAGTCAGCCAAATATTAATTTTAAAAAACTACTTAGCATACACAATAATATCTATGCTCAGAAATACTGTGCAGATTGAAAATACAAAGATGCTACCAAACAAAACTAATCTATGATTATAGAAGTTAAAACAGTAGCTAAATGGTGGTGAGTGTTAATGAACAGAAAGAAATACAAAGACTGGCATTCTACTAATGTTTGGTGTTGTGATATGGTGACCACACAAGTGTGAACACACATACAGATACGTGAAGATGACCCTTGAACATGGCTTTTTCACTTGCCTGAGTTACTTCTATTTCAATAACTTTCTGATTATTGTCCTGTTTCTAACCAGTTATGGTGACTACTTACTAGTATAGATGAAAAATAGTCTACTCCTTGGCTGTATATCTAGAGTGATGGAAGTTAGGGCCATATCTGCATATCTGCATTTATTTACTGTAATTTAATCACAGATCAACAGTGCTCCAACTTGTACTTTACATATGCTTGTCTGAACATTTTCCCAGCACTGCCTAATGTGTTTGGTTAGCCTTTTATATTCATCTAATGGCAAGTCCTAGCTCAAGATAAAGTCCTAAAACTACTGTCAGCTGTCAATGAAAGCTTCTTCTGTCAGTCCAGGTGACCCTCTGATTTTCACTGGGAAAAAAACAGTTAAAAGAGGATCTATCTGAGACATCAGCTCTACTCCACAGGCTTAGCATAGGAGTGTGTGGGAATTCTGGTCCACAAACTCTGGAACCACACAAACAGAGCCCTATTCTTCTCCAACTCAAAACAATTTTTATATCAGGCACATGACACTACACTGTGGAGTTGAATTTCCTGACACTACCATCTGATTTCAGATCCAAGCCTATGACACCATCCCTGCTTGCTGCTCTGTGCTTCTTTGTTTCTGGTCTTGAGTTTGGACACAGTCTTCTTAGTTTCCTCTATGTGCTGCTTTCACTGCAATGGATTTGGTGGAAGGGAGCTGTCAAGACACACACAAAAACTCACAGCTATTGACAACCCACAATCACAAACTTGCTTAAAGTTAGTTCATCAGCAGAACAGTTCTCTACTGGTCTGGATGGTGGTGGCACAAGCCTTTAATCACAGCACTTTGGGGGCAGACAAAGGAGGATCTCTGTGAGTTTGAGGCCAGCCTGGTCTACACAGAGAAACCCGGTCTTGAAACCACCCTCACAAAAACAAAGACTTCTCTACTCTTCTGAAGTCTAAGGATTCGGGACCCCAGAAATGGCTCTCATTTTTTGCTGTTTCATGCTGAGCCATTCGTCTCTGAAGCAATGACTACAAGATGACAGCTAGCTGAGATGAGAAATGGCCAGTGGATAGAAGGAAAGAAAGGGAATGTAGTATCAACACATTGTTTGTCTGTCCATTCTTTGAAAGAACTGATACCCCATTATCTTCACCAAATGGCTAACATGTAAAAACTAGATGGAAGTAGGACGCATAAGAAGAAACCGAGACATAAAGATTACCTGTTCTAAATTCAGGACAGGAGGTTCAAGTAACTTTAATAGAAGACAGAATGTGATAAGGACAACTGAGATTTGAACTGGGTTGGGGCACACAGAGAAAAGGCAGTTAAGCTGGGGTGAATATGCTGGTTGATTTTCTATTATTATAACAATGTGTCTGAGATAATTAACTTAAAAAGAGGGAGAGTTTATGTTGTTTCAGTTTTGGAGGTTTATCAGCTCCTGACCTGGTTGCTTGTGGCCTGCAGTAAGGGAATGCATTATGGTGGGAACATAATCTTAAAGTAACCTGCCTGCAATATAGTCATAGAGTCAAAAAAGAACGAGAAAGACTGTTAGATTCCAAACAAACTCAGAACAAATGACTAACTGAGGTGCCTTTCAGCATACCCAAGCATGTGTCACCTCCAGCCTCTCTCAGCAAGTACCTGTTAATGAATCATCCTGGCCAGTATACCCTACCCCGACCCTAAACTTCTCCAGTCCAGGGGCTTCCCTTCCCTTTCCCCAGCTTAGGTTCCTGTAATCCCAGCTTGACCATTCACTCTCTTTTTCTTTCTGGCCTCTCTTCTCTTTGCTTGCTCTCTCTTTGCTTGCTCAGTCCTCAGCTCCTCTCTTAGCCACTTGCCCTCTCTCCTCTCTTCTCTTCCTCTCTCATTCTCCCTTCCTCTCTCTCTCTCTCTGTTATGGCCCAGCTCAGTCTGTGGGCCATGTTGAGTTTACTGCTTTCTCTCCCCAGTCTGGGATATACTCTCCTTCATGTCTCCAATATAACCATTTTCTTCAACCATCCCTTGGTGTAGTCATATCCTCAATTTCATGCAGAGACCGTCATCCAATAGTTTCCTTAGAGGACACACCCGCAATGGTTTAAAGATATCCTACTATACCCAACTTGTTAAAGGGTCCATCACCCACAGGTTGGAGGAAACCAAGCCTTGAAGCAGCTTTTCAGATCTAATATAGAGCAGAAACCTAGAAAATCTGTGCTTATGTCCACCTTCCTACTAGTAGCTATTGGATTAATGGCTTTAGGTCTCTTTAGTAAAAAGATCCCAACCCCTAGATTCATCTTACCACAGCCTTGAGGATACCGATCATTCTACTTGATCTTTTCAACTTCAAAACTCAGGGGTCTCAGGACCATAGAAAACAAGAAAGTGTGTTTCAATCCCTACCTAAAGGGAGGCATCATGGCTTAGATATAATATCCACTAAAGACTTGTGTGTTAAAGGCTCAAACTCCAATCTGCAATATTCAGAGGTGGGATATTATGAATTTATTGGATCATGGAGAATCTGGCTTCATCAATGTAATATATTCATAAATTGATGGGCTTTTGGGTGGTAATGGACATTCAGGAGGTAGGACCTAGTTGAATGGATAAAACACCTAAGGATACTCCTCTAGGAGGAACCTCTATCTATCTATCTATCTATCTATCTATCTATCTATCTATCTATCTATATCCCCCCTCACTCCCCCTCCCTACCTCTCTCCTCTATTCTCCTCCCTCTCCTCTCTTCCTCCTTCCCTCCCTCCCCCTTTCTCCCCTGTCCCCTGCCCTCTACCCTGTCCTCCCCTCTTTTTTCCCTCCCCTCCCTTCTACCTTCCTCTCCCCTCTTCTCCCTCTCTTCAAGTTGCCTTGCTTCACCATCACGGTGATGTCCTGCCTCATCACAGGTCCAGAAACAGAAACAACAGAGCCAAATAACCATAGACTAAAACCTTTGGCACGTGAACCACCTTTCATCTTTAGGATGACTTTTTTGAGCATTTTATCACAACAGTGGAGAGCTGATGAATATATAAGGATCCTGGACCCACATGGAAGTTTCAAGCTAAGAAGATTGAAACTCTGAATGCATTGATTTTTAAACTCTGTCTCCTAAAACCCTGGTTCACCAGAGGGCCACAGAGAGTAGGCCAGGATAAATCCATTGCTCCTGGAACCCTTTTAACAGTTTGATGGGCTTAAAGTTGTAGTGTTCTTCACAGGTGACAATGCTCACTGTGGAGTGTCTGTCAACATCTGAATATTTCTTAGGTTTTTGTCAGTCACTTTGAGTGCCATTCCCCATCCACAGGTCATTCTTCCATAGCCATCAGGATCAAAAGATCCACAGTGCTAAGGCCAAGGGACATTGATCTAGATATAGCAGTGACTGTTTTAACCAACAAATCCAGCAACCACACCTGATTTCAGTGAGGGCTCCAACGTTTTTGCTTTTGTTTTTAACTACAAACCCTTGTTTAACTGATCAAGGACTTGCAGTTGGCAATAATGTGGGTCAGAGACAGTAAGGGATTTCCCAAGATCACACAGCAGAGAATGTGGATTCAAACTGAACCTTCCTTGGTGGCAGTCTCCCTCCCCAGCCGCAGGCAATGGCTTCTTCCCCACCAGCAGCTCTATCTGGCTCAGAAGTTTCAGGAAGGGAGCTGTTCCTCCCTCTCTGTTTCTCCAGATGACAGTCATCCAGAGCTCAAAAGAAAATGTTTACTTAAAAAGAAAAACAAGGAAACAAAAGAATCACATTCCCAACAGCCGTGCAGAGTGAGGCCAGCTGCAGGGAATTATGGGCAACTCAGCCCCTCTCACATTGACAGAGAGAAAAGGCAGCTGAGATACTCATTGGGAAGCATAAGACCCCTCTCCAGGAATGATGGTTCTGCCCCAGATAGACAAGGAGCCTTGCAGTCTGGAAGAATGAGCTCAGTGCCATCCATAATGACGGCTAGGAAGGAGCCTGATAGAGAAGAGGGCAAGTCAAGTCCAGAAAAAATTAATATGGGATGCAATAGCTACTTCTGATGGCCGAAGACCACAACCCAGAGAAAAGTCTACTTCACAGAGCTGGGAAAGGCCTTGGTGACCACCCACAGGAAATGAAGCAAGCAGGGTGGTGGAGCACGGATGAGGCACAAGATACAATTCATCCTCCTTCAACCAAAAGCCGGGAGGAGCTGTGTAGCTGTTTACCCACTAGTTTGTACTCATCCTCCATACCTTGTGCTGCCACCAGGACTGAGTCCAGAGAGCCAGTGTCTCTGTCCCAGAGCACACACACTGATCTCCGAAGTCTATTTGGGAGGTACAATTAATTCTACACACTTGTGAAAACCTAGGAAATAAAGAAAGAAAGGGGTTTGCCTGGGGCAAGGAAAAGCTGGCCACTTCTCTCGGGCAGACTGAGGGTCCTTCCCCAGACAGATAATATCATGCAAATACTTTGTTGAAAACACTATTAGAAGTTTACTTTGGCATTCATGAGCCTGTGTGCATGCGTGCATGCATGCTTGTGTGGTGTTCCTGTAAATAGAGGCCAGAGGTCCATATACAGTGTCATGTTTCATCTCTTTCCACCTTATTTTTGGGACAGTCTTTCCCAGAACCTGGAGCTCACAGATTGGCTAGGCTAACCACCAAGCTGCAATGATTTCCCTGTCTCTGCCTGCTCCCCCTATGCGGAGGTCATAGGAGGTCCGCCTGGCTTTGATGTGAATACTAGGGATTGAAGCTAAAGTTCTCATGCTTAAGAAGCAAGCACTTTACTGACAGAGACAGTGCTTGAGCCCCTCACTTGTTTTGTAAAGCTTCAAGGAAGGTTAAAATAAACCCCACATGCCCAAAATATACTAAGCTACCCCCAGCCTTACAGTCAAGAGAACAGATGCCCCATCGTTGGTAAGAAAAATACTTTCTTATGCACCTGCTCTTGGGATGTGGCTCCTCCAGGCTTCTTAGTGATGTAGGTGTCACTCATTTTCCCCTGTGCACTGGGTGCCAGCAATACTACAGGCTAGAATCACCTGCCAAGTTCTAAATCCTCCCAACTTTCCTCTGGCGGTTTCCATGGCAAACATCGGCACCTCTTATGTTCTGTGTGGGGGATGCAAGCCAAACCAAGAGATCTGAAAACTGTGCTGACCCCACTGGAGTTGTCCCTCTTTTCCTCTTCTAGAGCAATGGATTTTACTTTAATGTTGAAACTGATGATTGGGTTCTAGCTGTTCTGGGACTATCTCTCTGTCAGCACAAGGCAGATAGCTGCAGCCAAAATTCCTCATCCTGGTTCCTGTAAATGACAGAAATGCTATAATGATGGCCTGAGAGTTGACCTCAAACAAACGTCTTCCCTTTGACTCAAGGCTTTTGACTGTACATGTGGATGCTGAGCACAACTCTGATTCGTCACTGGACACAAGCTACTAAAGATGCCCTATTCTTTATGTCCCACTTAGAACAGAGCAGAAGACCTTGTCACCTAACAAGCCAAGGTAAGCTAAGGAAACATATGGACATCCACTCCTTAAAAGACTACACATTTGGGGGAGGATACAGTCAGGGAACATGGACTGAGCAATAGGGATTTTCTAACATGATACTTTATGTGACATTTGGCAAGCCTAACGATGGCTGCCCCCATCCTCAAATAGGAAGAAATAGCCTGATAGTGCCACTGTCCACCACTTTCCTCCCCATCAGGACCAACATCCTAAGGATCTGCCCATGGAAGACATGGAGAGTTTAAAGAGAGGAGACCACTTTGATTTTTTTCTCCTAGTCCTGATGCTATAGTTTAAATCTTACACACACACACACACACAAACACAAACACACACACACACACACACACACACACACACACACACACACACACACATACACCAAAGGTTGGGGGAAAGATAGAGTTATTGGGAAGTGGTAGAAACTTTCAGAAGTTGTGACCCAGTGGGATGTCCTTGGGTCTTTTGACCTCACCCAGGTCCCTTCAGCATTCTTGAAGAAGTTCCCAGAGACTTCAAATTATGGCTCCTAACAGGTACAATCTTACATCCCTTAATTTATAGGGAACATGAACAGCATCTCCCACTTGTCTTCTGAAATGCTAACATTAGCAGCTCCATTTTTACAATACAGGCTCCCAGAAGAGGGACGTGGGAAGTGGAGTCCAAGGCAAAGGTATAAGTGTACTTGCACAGATCATTATCAAAGTACTGGGGCCAAGGGAAGGATGCAAGTGTAGAGACAAAGGAATATAAAGGAAGTAGGGGCAACAAAGAGACCTGCCTCAATTAAGATTCTGGCAATGGCCAGCCTGGGGACATGTCTGTATGGGGAGTTTGAACTGGGAATCCTCGATCACAGAACCTTGAACCAGCACTTGTTTTACAGGAAGGAGAGAAAGCAAAGATACAGCAACCAAATTCAACAATGTCTTTGGGTGAGGGAAAAAACAAGTTATTCCCTGGGATGAAAAGCACTAGGAACTTGCAAGCCCCTCTGTCCACAGGTGTCAATAGGCTTTGTACAGGCGCAGTCACAGGGGATATCTGCCCAGATCAGTGCATGTATTCAGAACAGGGACCCAATCAACATTTGTTTATTAGGAGTAGCATAGAATTCAGGGGTAGACCCTTGCCTATCATGTCCCAGACCCTGAGTTTAATGCCTGGCATTCTGCTGCAATTACAATTAAAATTAATTTAAAAAAATTTAAAGGGTACTGAAGAGATGGCTCAAGAGTTAAGAACACTAGCTGATCTTCAGAGGTCCTGAGTTCAATTCCCAGCAACCACATGATGGCTCACAACCATATGTAACAAAGTCTGGTGCCCTCTTCTGGTCTGCAGGGATACATGTAGACAGAACACTATATACATAATAAATAAATAAGTCTTTTTTAAAAATTTAAAATGGAAGGAGGGGAGAGAGGGAGGGAGGGAGGAAACAAGCAAAGAGTTGTTTAATTAGTAAATGTGTTAACCAAAGGCAAGGAACAAAAAATGCAACAGTGACTTGGGGCCAGGAGAGTCTTGTTCCTTGCCCAGTTTCTGCTATTCTGGTACCCTTGAGCTGGGAGATCCAGGCTAGTCACACCAGTCTCTCTCGTCTTCATTTTATTTATTTGTAATGAGGGATTTATGATTTTCATGATTTCCTTGGAGACAAGGCCAGCCCATTTGTAATCTCTCAGGATTGGCAAAAAAGAAATGCCAGAGAAGAAGGAAGGTAGCCATGGTAAACTTCTCAGCAATTTCCCTCTGGGCTCCAGCTCTGACCCTCCTGCAAGACTTTTACATCAGAAATTGCATAGACTAGGTAATTTATTGACATCAAGCAGGGTATCCACTGGTCATCAAAGAAATGGTGTGCATCAGAGAGACTTAAATCATGATTAACTCTTCCCCCTGCTAGAAGATCCTGCATTGCAAGTAGGAAAGTAGGTGAGAGAGAAGAAAATAACAAAATTCTATAACCGTGGACTTGAGGGTACTCAACGACATAGCTTGAAAATGCAGAAAACAAAGGCCTGGTCAGAAAAAAAAAATGAGGAGGAATAGAATGGGCCACACTCACCATGAAACAGGACAATGAAGCACCTGCTAAGTAGGAATCCTGAGCTACCCTTGACTACCCAGAGAGGTGTCTCTCATGTCTGAGGCTAAAACAAACACCAAGAAATGAAGGGAAAGGTGTTTCAGGGCACTGAGCTCTCTACGGACAAGGACTGTCCCAATCACAAACAGGGCAGACTTAGGAGTTAAGCTAATACCCAAGCTAGCCGGGAGCCACAGGGAGGCTTGTGTTTCTCCTGCTTTCTGTCTTTGCATGAGAGAGCACCAAGGTGAGGACAGAACTGTGTGTACAGAGGGCAGAGCCAGCTGGCACCTGGTGCTGGAGAAGAAATCTCCCAGCTCTCGGGGAGTCTGAGATGAGCAAAGAGAAGCAAACCATAAGGTATGGCTACCGTGAGAGGGAGATTTGACCTGAGACTTACAGGTTGAGAGTGCTGTCATTATGCTGTGCTGGAGAAGTGTTTTTACATGTCACCTACAAGCTGTTAGCAGAGTCAAATCACCAAGTTTCTATCAACCCCAACTTTCTTTTCTGTGTAATTGGAATAGAGATAAAATGCCCACTGGAAACATCTATTTTGAAGGTGACTAGAGCATGTGTGTGAGGTATATACACCATGCCTGTGTGACCCAGGGGACATGGTGATATTAGTCACCATTTCATCCGTGGTCCAGGGAGGTATAAGAAAGGCAGCAGCTAAGAGGCTGGACAGATGACTCAGGAGCTAAAATCACTGACCCAGTTTTGATCCTTAGCACCCACATGGCTATTCACAACCTTCTGTAACTCCAGTTCCAAGGGATCCAATGCCATCTTATGGCCTCTGAGGACAGTAGATACACGTGTGACACACAGGAACACATGCAGGCATACACACACACACACACACACACACACACACACACACACACACTATATATATATATATATATGTATATATATATATATATATATATATATATATATATATATATATATCTCAAAGTCAAACAGAAGCTCTAAAAGCTTCTAAAACAAAACAAGCCAAAAAGGGTACATCATGAATGTAACCCTTGGAAGAAGCCAGCAAGCAGGATTACTCCATGACTCCTGATTCCTGGCTCTGCTTATGCTTGAATGTCTACCCTCACTGCCCTCAAAAACGGGCCGTCCCCAAGTTGCTTTTGGTCATGATGTTTCTCATGGCAATAGAAAGCTAAACTAGCATAGTACCTCGCATATGGCCCAGCAGAAGAGTGGCCACTTGACTTTATCTTCTTTGGATCTCAAACTCCCTGTACACTCTCTCACCCAAAGGGGACTTGAAAATACTTTATTAAGTTGAATGGAGCAAATTTACAAAATTGATTCAAGGTCCGTGCCCATGCTCCATGCATACCAATAGGGCTGCCTAGCTGATTGTACCTCTATTTATTTTTGTAAGTATTTTTATTAATTACTTGGAGTTAGTGTAGTCAAAATAACTGACAGAAACAATTTAAAGGGTGAGAGAATCCTTTGGGCCCATGGTCTCATCGAGTTTCATTATAACAGGGATGGCCTAGCATGGTGGATCAGACCATGGCAGCAGGCATGTGTAGTAGAAGGGTATACCAGAAGCTGTTCACATCACACAGGCCAGGAAGCAGAAAGAGTCAGGAACTAGGGATCTTCCCATAGAGACCTATCTACCAGCTAGACACATACCTTCCCAAATAAGCTCCACCAGCTGGAATCCAAAAGTTCAAAACAGAAGCCGGACATTTCAGATTCAAACTATAACTGTGTTCTTTCTAACCAGGTCACCAGAAGCTAATCACAAAGCTTTTCTCCCAAACTTCTACGGGAACAAAGTCCTTCCCTCATCACCCATGATATTCTACAAGGTAGTGTATAAAGTTGGGGGGACTTTACATCATGATTGTGGAGGTTTCTCAATTCCCATTGTTCTTACCCTTTTCCCAAGGACTCCCCCCACCCTATAGAAGAGCTGCCAATGTGATGTGTTAGTGTCATTATTGCTCCCACTTCAGGGAAAGCTCCAGTTCCTCCAGGAAAGTCTCCCTGTGTGTGTTGCTTTGTGATTCTAAGGCAGCCTAAAATGGAGACAAGTTTGGGCCTCAGCATCCAGCTGCTGATGCAAAACCTTCGTGATTACAGAGCCATGACCCCAATAAAGAACAAAGAGCCAGTGATTAATTGATGAGTGAGAGGAAAGGGAAATCTAATTAACAATCACCCGTAGAATTCTTTGGACACTTTAAACACACTTTGTCCCTGAATCCCTGAAGCCAAACATTTCCCATCAGAACATGGAGATGTAAAGAAGCTAAAGCCCAGGTGTAAGATCACAAAGAGAGGAAGTGACGCATGGGATTTGAAATCAGACCTGCCTAGGTCCAGGGATCGGTGCCTCTCCCTCTGGATGGCACACACACACACCCTGGTCACCAGAAAGACACTTGGGCTAAACCAGACAGCATCTTTCTGAGGGTGTCCCGTTTCCTGATGAGAGCATTCGAGGAGAAGGCCACTGATTGACGTGGGTTGTAATAACAGTCATTTGAGTGTAATTATTCCTTGAATTCCAGCCAAAACGGGCCACACTGAGATGCAGCTGTACTTGGCGTCTGGATTCTCCCACATGGCGCAGTTAGGAACAGGATGGTCAGCAATGAAGGCACGTGGGGGTTGAAAGAAACCCGTCTGTTACATCTTGATCTGCTTAAGCCTCTGGAGGGAGAGAGAAGAAAGTTTGAGGCTGAAAATGTAGTTCCTTTATAACTAGTGCTTATATTAAAGGAGATGAAAGTAAGAAAAAAGTGACACCTTCCTTAGAAGGGAGCCACAAGCACATGAGTAAAACCCAGTAGTAGGATGTGATAGTCACATTGATCAGGCTCTGCTGTGGAATCTGGGAAAAACTCTCTAAGCCAGATCTTACAAGGGAGGTGACATAAACTACTCATTGAGTAGCCCAGCAATGGAGCAGTAGGGCAGATCTGAGCAGGGAGAGCAGTCTGAGAAAGGCTAAGAGGCAGAACCAGTACACTACGCTGCAAGCCAAGCAAAGGGCACTGTGTCGGGCGTATCTACTGTTCTGCCACAGGCTGGCAAGTAATCTCGGGCAAGTTAGTGTGTCTGTACCACTCCAGTTTCTCCCAGGTGAGCCCCCATGGCACACGGAAAGGTCTAGCACTCACCCCAGGGCTTCTTAGGAAAGGAAGTAGAAAGATGTTTGGATTCAAAACTGTCCAAAAAAAAGGCCAATTTTCACTTGTCTAGGTTTACACTGAAACTACACTGTTCTCTCACTTATGAGAACACTGTCCTCTACTCCCATTGCACACTGGGGATGACATGGGATGGGAAAACTGTTGGAATTGCCTGCACACTTTCCTATGTGTCTCAACCTGCTGGGCCAAGTGGGCAAAGCTGGAAATAATGAAATCAGCCTTCCCTCCATGCCTTTTCCTATGACACAGAAGACCTCTCCCAACTGAGTCCAATCCCCTCTCCACACTCATCATCACACCCAACCTGTGCCTGGAAATTAAACTAAAACAAACAAATAGTAAAGCAGCTAGATACCAGCATGAGCTGTAAGACCACTGGGGTAGACCAGACAGCAGCTATGGGTATCAATAACCATGATAAGGTTAGGCATCATAGAAAGGGAAAGACATCATGGGTACCAATAACTATGAGCTTAAGGTGTACCACAATTAAAGACAGGGAGTTGGAGTTTAGTAATGAGCTTCCACAAATAAATCACCAAAAGGTGAAATAATGGCCCACAGGTAGATGACAGCAAACTTAAAGCATGTGCCCCGTTGACCTCTATGTTGGCTACACTGGTCACCTAGGAAGGTCAGGAATTATAGGCTCTGTCATGTCTTCTAGCATTTGAGCAAGCTAGTTCTTTCTTTGTGTTCCATGCCACCATACTAAAAATGAAAGTACTATCTATGACAGGAGACTGCCTTTGGGCTGTGGGCATTCACTCTGCCCATAGCACACAGAAGACAGGAGGCTCCAGGGAACTGATTCTCCCAGGAATTGATGAGTGTCAGGATAACATTGTCTCAGTTCCCTCATCCCTTGGCCAGCAACCAGAGTAAGATGCTCCCATATTCCCAGAAATTCCTATAGAATACACCTCTGCCCCATCCACTATGATACCTACTTGAGAGCACACCTTCTCCCAGTCAATTAACAGTGCTCACACCCCACAAACAAAACACTTCCACCCAATCCTCTAGGGTCAAGGGAGCTACACTAAGCCTGGATCATCCCAGGTTCCTGCCAACTCCTTGTTCTGCCATCCCATACTCATCCCTAGCATTGCCTCCCACTCTGCTTTGCCAATGGGTGTGTTCTTGGCTTACAAGGAACTCTCAAGAAAAGCAATTTTCCTGCAAGTACACAAGATAGCAAGGATACCCTTCCCATTTTTTTTTCAGGCATCTTGGGTGAGACTTTGTCTGCAGGAGAGGCTGGAGTCATGCCCAGATTTGAGTCTGTTCATAAGAAGGAGGAGAAATGATTGCAGTAGGAGACTTAAATTCTCTGCTTTGAAATTGATAATCTACCTATCTCCTGTCCCTCAATATATACCTACTTCAAGGTACTATTTTCTGAAGTCTCGGAGCACAATGAAAGCAACTGTTTTTCACAGAAGAGACTGTGGCTCTGAGTTCAAGGCTTCCCTGAGTTCACAGACAAGCCATAAGAGGCACAGTGAAGAGCTGATGCCAGGTCCTGTTCTGTGATTGTATTGCCTTCCTTTATATGAATGCATTTTACCTGGTTTAACATCCTAACTTTGAAGGAGATAGGATTAGGATCCAGAGAAAGGCAGACAACACACAGAGGAAAATAAGCCAAATTGGGTGAGAGCCCAGGAGCCCCAGCCATCTGCCTGCTGCTTCCTTCCATGGCGACTGCTCTGGACTGACCACTTGCCAGTAGTCCATGCCCAGCTCAGGCCCATGTCTATGACACTGTGAGAGCTGTGCGGTGCTGTATTGGCTCAGTGAGTGCAGCAGCATCTGACCTTTCTAAATAAAAGCTCTGCCCAATGAAGAGATGGCAGTTCCCATTGTCCTTGTTGCCTGGGCAGTCTCTCTGTGCTCAGCTCATGAAGCTTGAATAGAATTGAAATGTACTCTCTCAGGATAAGAGTGTTTATTCTCTTGGGCCTAGCTGTTGTCATGTAAGAACTAGAGAGTGCAGAGGGACTGAGCCACTAGGGTCCCCAGATCCTCCATGAAGCCATCGCCTTGCTGTCGTCAGTGTCAGTTGCCTAGCAACTGGCTTTGGCAGATGGTGGTACAGAGAGCATGCCAATCTCTCACAGGGCTAAAAATACATTCCGACGACAACAGGTCTATTTTAAAAGATACAAGGCGCTCCCAACGTCTTCCCTTGTCTGCGAGGAACCATACTATGCCTGCTCGCTCTGGGCTTCTGATTCCATCTGACAGTGTGGAAGGGAGCATTCAAAGGAAAAACAAAAACAAAAAAAAACAAACAAAAAGCCATAGGCCAAGCACAAAAGGGGTGATCCAAACATTGTCTGTGGGATAAGAGAGATATGAGGAAGGAAGGAGAGAAAAAGTAGCAAAGTGAGAAGAAATCTAGGAGCCAGCAGCAAGCCTCATTTAGCCCTCTTTTTAACCTATTTAGAAGGGTTAGTAAAGGAAACAAGATCATGTATCAGAGAAGCCTAGATATGGAAGAAACAAGGTCCCATTTCACAGCTGGGAAAACTGAGGTGATAAGCATGAAGATGAGGAGAACTGGCTCATTGTCCATGCTCATTGGGCACAATCTCTGGAGTCTGTCAGCCTCTAGCCAGCTTAACCTGTTTAATCACCAGAAGCAAGTCCGTCTGAGCATGTGCATAGCATTTGTATATTAACTCACTTATAATACACTTATGCATAGAACCTCACTTATGCACTCACTGGTGTCCACAGGCACCCACTGATATGCTCACATATATATATACTAACACATGTGGTTACTCACTTACCTATGCACTCCTTTCTGTGGCCACTCATTTATATACACACATGCCTGTGAATATTCTCATACACACACATTCCTATACACATTCATGCCCATGGTTATTCATTTATATGTTTACTTGTGGATATACTCATGCTTGTCATCATTCATCTATGCAGCAAATATTTATCAAGTCTCTGCTGCACTGTCACAGCATACCCTAGAGAAACAGTGAGGGACATCTACACATGAACCTCACATCCTGTTACTCATGGCCTCCTAGGTAAGACAGGCATTGGGCAGGCGAGCACAAGGGGATTGATTCTTCAAGACAGCCAGTGTCATATTCAAGTCTGGGCCTATCTACACTTTCTACAGCCACGAGTCATTACTTAATTGACACTAGAAGATAAAATATAGGAAGCTCAGCCACATTTGAATTTCCAGTGGATAAAAATACTAAAATATAAATACATTCCAGTATTGCATTACCCCAAGTCCAGATTTAACCACATCTTCTGTTTCCCTCGTCTGCTTTATTTAAAAAAAAAAAAAAAACAAACCAAAAACCCCTTGTTTTCTTGCAGGGTTATTCAGTGAATTAAAGAACAACATGGAGATTCCTATGTAAGCATGTAGGTCCCAATTGCTGACCTCTCCAAGTAACCAGTGCGGGGTGTTTGCTCTGGCCAACTATTGACCATCCCAGTAGTAGAAAGGGGAGAAATGCATAGATCCAAGTCCCTTCCCTACATATCTAACCAGGGGTGATCAGGGGAGGGAACACAGCTTTATCCTAAGACTAAGCCAAGAGATGAGGGACACCACATGGTGACTGTGACAAGTGAATTGGCAAAGGAACTGAGAACCATGAGGCAGCAAAGGGCAGGGTCAGCAGCTCTGCTGGCTGCTTGTTAAAAGTAAAGGTGCCAAGGCTGTGTCAGAGACTTCCCGAGTCGTAATGTCTATTGAAGGATATGCCCGTTAAGCAAAATCCCTGCTACGATTATGATGTTTGAGAGCCACTGACCTGGGCCTTGAAAGGAACTGTTCTCCCTGGGGAGTCATGATCACAAAAGGCCGCTGTGGAATGTGAAGTCCTGGCCTGGATCCTGGAGCAGGAAAAAAGGACCTTAGTGAGAAACTGGGTGAAATCCAAAACACATCAGTAGCTTCGTTAATGGGATTGTGCCCATGTTAATTTCTTTGCTTTGATCGCTGTTCCGTGGTTACATAAGACATGAGCATCGGTGAAGGATCTATGGGGACTTTCTGTGCTATGATTGCTACTCTTGTGTAAATCTCAAATTATTTCCAAATTAAAAGTCTAGAGGGAACAAGGGGGGGAAAAGTCTGTTTTGGCTCAAAGCCCATCATGGGCCTTGCCCAGTCCCTTCACCCACCGGCAAACACAGTGTGGAAGCTGACTGCTCCAAGCTGGAATCAGCTAAGCCAGCAAAGGTAGTTGAGAGCCTCCTCTCCAAATGCACACAAGATACCCAGGCGTGTTGTTTCTCCTCCCTGCCGCTCACACTGGGGCCTAAATGTCAAGCCCAATGAATTACATTTTAATCTGTCTGTGTTATCAACCTGGCCAAGACTTAATTGGATGCCAGGCACACCCGCTGGAGGGTTTGCATAATTCATCAGGATGGAGGCTGGGGAGGCCTTTCATCATAGGCCAGGGAGGAGGAAGGAAGGGAGGAGGGAGAGGAAAGAAAAGAGCAGGAGATGGGGGTGGGGGAGAGACGGGAGGTGATGAGGGAAAGACCTAGGAGGAGAACGGAGAGAAATTAAGGAAGAGAGGAATTGGAGAAGGAGCCATGTCAGGGAAGAAGACAGCAGGAAGAACATGAAAAGGATGGGAGCAGGTGGGGCTGGGAAATGGGCCCAAAACAATCTTCTCATCAGGCGGCCAGCCACTCTGTGTTGAGATCTTCTGGAACTCTTCATTCACTCTGCCAGGAAAACTTCCCAGGCTCTCCTAGAGTATGCTGGGCTGACTGTTGACATCTTACTGACAGTGTAAAGCATCTGCCCTGTGCAGCCATGAATGTTCTCTCTCTCTCTCTCTCTCTCTCTCTCTCTCTCTCTCTCTCTCTCTCTCTCTCTCTCTCTCTCTCTCTCTCTCTCTCAAGATAACATCTACCTGGAAGGAATCTTGGTTGAATGGCAGAAGGACAGTTTTCCAGCTCAGGCTGTAAGAAGAAACTGTCTCCATCATCCAACCCAAACAGGACTTGAGAGCCTTGCACTTGAGCTGCCTGCCATCAAACGTGCCGCACCTATGACCTGTTCCCCACTGACCTTGCATGTTGTCCATCTTTCCTTTACATGATACCCATTTACACATCTATGTTTGTAGGAGCCACAGAAGGGCTTTGTGTTTACGGAATGTTAACACACAGGGCTGTTCCTTCAAGGGAAGGAATACATAACCTGTTATCAGCACAGAAGGCTGGGGATGGACATGGTTAATAGTCTGATGGCCTTTGCACTATCTGTAACTAAGACCACACAGGATCCTCCCTCAGACTCTTGTTTTCCTCAGTCTATAGAATTCATCTCTATGGGAGGCTTCAAGTGTACTTTACAAAGAGTTTCAGTGTAGCCATATCACCTCTTTATTTAGCTTACTTTGTGATTTACTATACACCCAGAATTAATTATCACCAAGAAAGTTTTCACCAGATTATGCTGTGCCTAAATATGGCTAAAACAATGCCAGCTGCTTCTCTGTATTGAATCAATCTTCTTGTCCCATGTGGATTGCTACTTTGCAGTCCATGTGGTCTCAGAGACCCCACATATATTAATTATCAGTTACAGAAATTTTATCCTAAAATATAATAGTTTATGTCAATAATTGCTTGTTGTGTCATATTTTCTGTAAGTCCAGAACCCGAATGCCCCATCTGGTAGCATCTAGCTCAAGTTGTTTCTTGAGACTGGAGACAAGCTGTTGGCTTGGGCTGAGGTCTCAACTGAAGATACACAGAGGGAATTTTGCTTCCAAACTGGCCTACATAACAATTGGCAGGTTCAGTGCCCAGGTGGTCCTTGTACTATAGACTTCAGGTCCCCACTCAGATCCACCACCCATTACAGGTCTCCTTCAATTCCTTGTCATGTGGGTCCCTAAAGAATCAGCTATGAAATGGGAACTGAATGGCCTCAGAGGACAGAACTAATATGCAAGAAAGACTACTGAGACCAGAAGCCACATCCTTTTAAAACCTGGTCTCAGAAGTGATGGAATGCCACATTTCTGTATCTTGAAATGAATCCCTACAGCAAGCCCAACTTGAGGGGAGAGGATTCCTTGGGACATGAATGGCAAGGCCCAGGATCACAGGATGTCATCTTAATTTGGCATCTCAAGTGAAATATAACACTCTGTCATCTTCCTCCTCAAGTTTTCTCTACTTAGGGAAGTAAGGTACTGCCACTGTGATAACTGATGTCTCACTTTGGACTAGCTAGAACTATAGCTCCCAGAATCCCTCTGTTGTGTGGTTCTAGGATAGATGGGAACCTATTCAAAACTGAGAAGGTAGGAAGATAGGGCAGTTACCAGCCTTGAGCTGTCATCACAGAGAGATAAATGGTCCATCTGACACAGAGAGACCTGGGTCACCAGGCTTGCCTTTTGTCTCCCCTGCTCAGCATCCACCTCATGGCAACAGGCAGTCTTGCCAGCAACAACCACCCACAGCCTACAGCCCAGAAACACACATAGTCCAAGAGAGATTGGAGTTGCCCAGTAGCAAAGTGTCTGTCATCAGCCTGTCCAATAGTTCCTTCATAGCCTCACCTTGGGGGCTGGATCTGCCTACCATCTCAGCCAATCAACTCCTTCTTCCCTAAGGACTTCCTCTCTGTCCCCATAGTTGGAATGTCTCTTCCTCAGAGAGGTCTTTTCTGAATTCACCAAGCCTCTGTGCTCTAACCCCACCTCCCACACTTCACCAGATTATAGAAAGCAATGACCAGCTGCCTTGCCAGCTTCTACTCAGTCCACGCCCCACACTCTGAGCTTTGTACTGCTGGTGACCAATTTAGCTTCACACTAAATTGGTTTTAGTGGGGAAATGAGGCTACCAAGGGGTGAAGCGAGCACCTGGAACCTTATTGACGGCAAGCAACCAAAGAGAAGGGGGTGTGGGAACCCAGGTCTGCCTGTTGTCTAACCTGTTCTCTTCATCCCGTGGCAAGGCCTCTTGGGGTGAAGTGCAACTTGGTGTCACTCAGCCTCACTTCAGTTCCTAGTCACATATCTCAAATGCCTGGCTCAAGCTCTCCAGGGAGTGGGACCTACCAGTAGCTCACTGACAATCTCCATCAGATTGAGACCCAACCCTCACTCCCACCCCAGAAACAATCCCAGAAGGCCCCAGCTGTGCCACTTGACAGTGCTGCCCTACAGAAGCTGAGTTACTGCTAGGGCACAGGCTTCTCCTCCTGACCCTGTGTGGGCATCTTGTAAATACGCCTCGTGCTCCCCCTACACCCAGGCTAGATCAGACCTCCCAGCTGGAGTTCTCCTGAAGGCTGTACAATATATCATGATAGTGTGTGTGTGTGTGTGTTGTGTGTGTGTATGAGTGTTTTGTGTATGTGTGTGTTGTGTGTATGTGAGTGGTATGTGTGTGTGAGAGTGTGTGTGTGTGTGTGTGTGTGTGTGTGGTGTGTGTGTGAGTGTGGTGTGTGTGTGTGTGTGTGTATGTGAGTGGTGTGTGTGTATTGTGTGTGTGAGAGAGAGAAAGAGTGTGTGTGTGTGTGTGTGTGTGTGTGTGTTATGTGTGAGACAGTATGTGCGTGTGTGTGTGCATGTGTGCGCGTGTGTTTACATGTGTGTTCATGTGGTGGGGTGTGTGGAGGCCAGAGGCCAACATCCGGTGTCTTCCTCAATTGTCTACCTTAATTTTTGAGACAAGGTTCTCACACAGAGCCTGGAGCTCACCTATTGGCTAGATGCGTTGACTGGTCTGCAAGCTCCAGGGATCTTCCTGTTCCCACTTCCCCAGTTCGGGGATTGTGGGCATGAGCCATTGCACCTGGCTTTTTACATAAATACTAAATATCCAAATTCGGGTCCTCAAGCTTGAATGGAAGGGTTACCCACTGAACCATCTTCCCAGCCCCTGAACTGTTTCTTATATTTTGGGTTGTGATCCTAGCCTTTAAAGGCTGAGCCACCTCTCCAGCCCCCTCTAAACCATTTCTTAAAACAGGAGCAGATTAGGAAACCATGGAACAAATAATGCCTGTCATGCTAGTAGTGTCACAAGAGTGTCATTGTGATTAGTTCTATCTCACTGCCTGCCAGGGTCCCCGCCCAAGTGCCATGATTCAGTCTCTCCAGGGAGATCCATGTCCTTACCCCCACTTCACCCTATGACCCTGAGCTCTGTGCCCTTGTTAGGAGGTGACCCAGCCTCGCCCGTTTACCCAGATCCTTCCCTGTCCACAGGTTCATGCCAAAGCCAGCCAACAGCTAACCACACAGATGAAGCCACTTTTATGAATGATCTTCTCTTAAGATTTAAAAACCACTCCATTTTTACCAATTTACACATTCCAAAAATGTTTCCCACCTGTTGTCTCATTTAATCTATCAAAAGTTATCAGGTGGGTTGAAGATAATGCAGCCATTGCAGAGCTGCAGGGGGGGAAGGCATCTCTGGCTTATTCTGAGCTCTCTCTGCCTAAGCCTGAAAGAGTGCCAAGCACTTTCCACCAGCAAAATGCCCTGAATTTTTTGTTAAATCACAAGTGATTATCCGTAGTTACTACCTCCATTCTCTACAGGTGAAATTTGACAAGATATTTTAAAATAAGTGTACCTACTGTCCTTGAACTAGTAAATAAGCAAAGTCATGAATCAGTCCCTAATTCCAAACTTCAGTCACAAAACTTCCCAATCACAGAGGCCCGGGGAGCTACAGAGATTTGTCCTTGTCCCCCACAGAGGATGACCTTGTATTTTCTATAACAAAATCCCTGGGACTGGATACTTTTAAACAAAAAGAGGTTCTTGTATCTTATAGTTTGGATGCTGAATATTCAAGATAAAGAAACCCCATTAGTTCAGTCTTTGGTGATGGCCTCTTGGTAAATGGCTAGAATTTGTGCAAAACAATCACAATTATACAGGAAGCCAGATTCAGGGATCACAATTGCTCTTTTTCCTATTCTTTCAGGAACTAATCAGGACTCTTCCAGCAATAACTGCATCAATCCCTTCCCAGGGCTGCACCCCTATAACCTAATCAGCTCTAGAAGACCCTACCTCTTAAAAGCTCCAATGCCTTAAGAGCACCACACTGGAGACCAAGCTTCTAGAGCACTGACCTTCAGGGGACACATTCACACTACACCCAAACTGTAGGACTCCACAGACCTTAGTGAGTATATAGTCATTACCTGAGCTCTATCTTAAAATAAAGGAGCAAATTCTACAATCTGAGGAATGACGTTAGATATCTAACAGGTTCCTAAATGGCGTTAATGGTGCTAAGATAATGAACACACACTGAGTAGTCAAGGCTCTGCACTCCACTGGCTCCTCAAAGTACCTTCTCCCATGTGGGTTCCTCATAGGTATCCAGACTACAGCTCTCGACAGAAAATTCAGATAAAGTTTTGCTCAGTACAAAGCAAAGCAAAGCAAAGCAAATGGCAGTTCAGTGGCTGATAGTCAAGGAGTGCTGTATCTAGATTCCCTTCCTCACACTGGCTTCTCTTCCAGGTCAGCATAGTAATGCAGAGGCTGCTAGAAGGATGAAGGCATAGTGGGATGTCCTAAACAAATTGTAGCTTGGATTGGTGGGCAGAAGTCATGCCAAGAAAAGTTTATAATCATGCCTGCTAGACGCTGCCGCTGAGCGCCTCCAAGTTCTTTCTCCAACACAGGAAGATTCCAGGTGCTTCACTTTCCCTTTACCTGACCAGGACATCCTTGACATCCAGGCTGAATAGCAATGTCAAGGCTGTGGGGAAGTTTGAAGACGTTCAGCTAAGGAATGGGAAGAGGGGAAGTTAGGTCTGCAAGATTATCACATACTGAAGCAGATACCCTCTGGCCTGTAACTGGGATGAGTGGGTCAAAGCAGATGAGGCCCAACACCTTAGACCCACCCAAGGCCAAGGCATGGCCAGTACATCCGGAGGTGCTTCTCACCCTCCTGAGAAAATGGTTCCTCAACCTCACTGAGGAAGTAGGTGCTTGACTCACAAGCTTACTGGCAGGCACACTGTGCAGACAGAAGGATGAGAGCATCCCCCACATCCAGCCCCCTCCTCAGAATCCTCAGATTGGAGAACAAACAGCAGGCCTACCTACACACCCCTCCTGCCTAAAGTACACACAGTCTGGTTGCATCTCACACCTCAAGTGATCTTATAGCTTTTGGTGTGTGTGTGTGTGTGTGTGTGTGTGTGTGTGTGTGTGTGTGTGTGTGTGTGTGTGTGTGTGTGTGTTTTGTCTATACATGTGGGAGTATGAATACCTATGATTGCATGTATAGAGGTCATAGGAAGACAAGGATATTGGGAATCCTGCTATATTAATCTCAAATCTCAGCCCTGTTCTCTTGAACAGGGTCTCTCGCTGAATACAGAGCTAAGAATAGGAGTCCAGCAAGCCCCAGTCATCCTCTTGTGTCTCCCACCTGACTGTCCCCCAAATTATGAGTATACACGAGGTCACATCCAAGTGCTGTTCAAGGAGCTCTCTTTACTCACTGAGCCATCTCCACAGCCCCTCCCTCATTTCTGTGGTCCATGTTTAACCTCAGCCTATGCCAGAATATTCCCTGGCCACTCTGGATTTCTCCCTGTCACTTTCAATGTGTTGATCCATCTGCCTGACCTGCTCTGGTTCCAGACACCATCATCTCTTACTTGGATCACTGAAAAGTAGAAGCCAGGGGGCTTCTGCTAAAATAAGACCCATTTGGGCATCCTTCTGCAAGAAAGCTGCAAGGACTCCTGTCTGGACTAAAGCCACATCTTATTTTGTAACTTTCTTACTGGTGTATATTGTATATTGAGTATAACTCTCCCCCTTCATGCCCTACCCATCCTACCTTTTCTCCCCTTCTCCCATTCCACTGTCTTTTCTTTCCCCTAGACAATTTCATACCGGCTCTATAGACACATACGTGATTGAATGTGTGGGAACCACAAATGAGAGAAAACATATGTATCATTATGAGAAGGGCTTCATTCCCTTCACATGACTGTCTCCAGTCCTATCCGATTTCCTGCCACTGACATAACTCCATTCTTCTTAAAGCTGCAACCTTCCCATGATCTACAAGGCTTGACATGCTCTTACCTCTCTCACTTTTATTCTTGCCATCACTTTCTTCTCTTTTCTTACTCACTCCCATCCAGCCACATTAGCTTTGTACCATACCCTTCCTCAAATGCATTGACTTTTGCATGTGACATTTCCTCTCCCGGGTCTTTTCTCTCCTTCACACGCTTCTCAATTCCTTGCTCACATTCCATATTTAAAGTTGCATCCCAACCCCAACGCTTAATGCCCTTGACTTAATATTTGTATAACAATAAATTACCTCCTAACATGCTGTGTGCTTAATGTGACTGCTATGTCTATTGTTTATTGTTCTACATTGCCTCAGCTACGAAGTGAACTCTAAGAGCATGCAGATTCTTATCTTGTTCAATGATACATTCCAGGCATTCAGTAGATAGCCAGTAAGTGTTTATTGATTAAATAAATGAACATGTGAAATACATCATCACTGCAGACAAGACTAAACACACAATAAATATTTGTTAGTTAACCATCAGTGCAGTATTGATCCATAGGCTGGATGCAGAAATGTGGCACTCAGCCTGATCCTGCGGACTCGTAAGGATGTACAGAAAGTCCTATGCTGGTTTCAACCATTATGTTTGCCATCAGATTAGTCAGGGTTCTGCAAAGAAATAGAACAGAAATCCATTAAGTGTGCATGGGGGGAGAGAGAGGGGAAAGAGGAGAGGGAGAGAGAGAGAGAGAGAGAGAGAGAGAGAGAGAGAGAGAGAGAGAGAGAGAGAGAGAGAGAGAGAGAGAGAGAGAGTTCCAGGATCTGCTGCTACTGGAGACATGATACACAAACAGCATCAGTCTGGAAGCCTGAGGAAGGCTAGACACTGGCAGGCTAGAGACCAAAAACTGATGCTTGAGTTTGCCCCAGCACAAAACAGTTAGAAGAGGAATCCCCTGCTGTTCTCTCTATTTAGACTTTTAGCTAAATGGACGAGGGCCAACCATATGGGAAAGGACTAACTAATTCTAACTGCCATCTAAAAACACCTTCACAAACACATCCAGAATGCTACTTGACCAAATATCTCAGCTGATACATAAAAGTAATTGCACATCCCTCTTGGGCTTCCATGTCTTCTCTTTTCACACACCAACATCCAGCTAACCTACAGGCCCTACCAAGAACTACTTCTCATTAGTCTCAACTCTTGAGTTCTGCACCATTTTAAAAATGGCAACCTCAAGTTCTCTCTGGACAAATGCCTGAGTGTTGCCTCTCTACATTTCCCCTGAGCTGTCTTGAAAACCTGTTTTATTGATTGGTTTCTCTCCCCTCCCAGAACACTGTCCTTCCCAGACACACTCCACCTACTCCTCCTGGGACTCTAAAGGACGTGAGACAGCCATGCTGCCTGACAACCACTTCACCACAAAGATAGCAGGGACAGAATTTAGTAAACAGGAAGCCACATATAACAACACTGAGTCAGAGATGACACACAAAAGCTGAGGTTGCCAGAGCTGCCTGAATTCCAGTTCTGCACGAAGGTCCTTCATAGTCACCGAGTCCAGAGCCCCCATTATCAGGTCCCGTGTCCTTCTGACTACAGTCAGCATTTGCTACTGTGCACTTTGCCCCACCACCTGTTCTAGGCCTCTATCACCTCTCTTCTTCCCAAGGCCATCCTCAGAAGCCTGACTGGATCCCTGAGATGTTTTGGAAAAAGCAAGGAGAGTGTTTTGTTTGCTTTGTTTTGTTTGCTTTGTATGACACAGTCATTGCTGCTTTGTAGACCAGACTCTTCCTTACCTTGGTGAGTTGCCCACAGTACTTGCTGGAGTATGTGTTTGAGAACCCTCTGGGGTAGCTATGCCAACAGATAACTCCCCTCGAACAGCCTCCTGGTGATGATGTTCAAAGGCAAAACATCTGTGAGCCAGCAAGAAGGGTCATCCTGGTATCTCTTTATGATTGGGTCCAATCACACACTGCATCCCTAACTGTCTCTGACATTGTCTGCCAGCACTGAGTCACCTTTGATGCTTCTGAGCTTTAGCAGTAAGTGCTCCTTCAAGCCCCATTATTCTCCATGTGATACCAGCATACTTCATACAAACTAGCTCACTCATGTCTAAGTAGACATGTGCTCGAAGTAGATGCTTCTACAATCTGGGTATTAGTTCCCTCTAAATTTCACATTGCAACTTAATCCCTAAAGTTTACATTAGTGGATATATAAGCAGAGCATTTGGGATGTAATTAGGATTAGATGAGATCATAAGGATGGAGCCTTGATGGTGATATTAGTGGCTTTTTAAGAAGATTCAAGTTAGCTTCTTTCTGTCTCTCTGTAAGAAACTCTACACCACCTGGGGACTCTGTCTCCACCAGCATAAGCTCTTCCCTGGATATGCTCTCTCCACTTTGGACCACCCAGCCTCCAGAACCATGGCCAAATAAACCTCTGTTTGTTTGCTTTATTGGTGACTCAGTGTGTGGTATTCAGTTGTAGCAGTAGAAGGACCAAGAGAGATGCTCTCTGAGAGTTGGGCATGAAGCTGCTAGAGGTTCCTAGCAGGGAGGATAAGGACTTTATTTTAGACAATAAATATCACTTGAAGTTAAAGAACAGTTTAATGAAGAGAAAGGGGTTCAAACACCTGTTACGTACTAGTTTTATTTATTGGTTTTTCATTTATTGGTTAATTATTTGCAGAGGACATCATTCTGTACATTTCAGATGTATCTCTACATAATGAATAATTATCAAGAATGGGTTAGTTATTATGCTTTCTTGACATATGCGGGAAATAAGGAAAATGAATGTTCTATACAGCCACAAAAGGCTTTTGGGAGACCAGGCAGACCTACAGTGTTGACACAAAGGCCAGTATGAAATAAATGTCACAAGAGAAGCAAGGATAGCATATGCTTCCATCCCTCAAAATCCACTTACATGCCTCACTAACATGGAAAACTCAGTGTGACCTTCAAGATGTAACTTCATGCCTTGCTGTTCTGCAGAAGTCTTCTCTCCCTAACCAACCCTCGTCCCTAGCAGGGCTGGGCACACCCTTCTTTGACTTGTCCTGCCAGGAGTATAATACTGGTCCAGCCATACCAGCCTTAAGTAGCATGCACTTCCCTATCTCACTCTCACTGGGCTGGAAACTCCTGGAAAGTAGGTACCATTTGGACCTCCACGGTCTTTCCAACACTATGTAGGGCACATAAGTGTTCAATAAACCCTTCTGATGATGCCACTGCCTCCTTCATACCTCAATCCTTGTGACCTTGAGTAGCGTCCTTCCCCAAGGGCCCTCCTCTCTATCAGTAAAATTATCTCTGTGGTCCTAAGAATCCTAATATCTGTGTTAGACACATGCCTCACCTAAACATGCCAAACATGTCACTTTTCCCATAATTTGGGATCTTGATTTAACAGATGTAGCAAAATACCATGAAAAAAAATTCCTTTTCCCATTCCTAAAATGTCTGACATTTTCTCTACTTCTAATCATTTCCCTCCTTTTATATATTGAGTTCCAAGTGAATAAACTACAACATCTCCAAGTTGCCAGCAATATAGATTTCATAGAGACCAGCAAAAGAGGGAGCAGCTGTCCTTTCCATCTAGCCCAGGAAACTGCCTTACCTTCCAAAGAAGGGTGGGCTCCTGACCATTGAAAGTTGCCCTGGAGCACAGCCTGACTTCCCATCAACCTTTCCTGTTTCTCTGCTCAGAGTTCATGCTGAGAGTCTCGGAGGACAACCATTTCTGTTTGGAGAACCCTGAGATATGCTATTTGCCCTCTCAGGGAAGGGAGTGCTACTCTATGGCTTAAGGGGCCACTGGGTCCCTTGAATCCTGGCTGGGTAACTAATGGGGTTGAAAGGAAACTTAAAACATACAGATGCAGTAAAGAGGATTGAGAAGCCTTTATAGTAAGAGACAAAAATACCAACTACTCTGGCTAATGCTGAGAAAATTGTTTTGCTGCTGGGTGCAGTTTGGTTTGCTTAAAAGGTGCAGAATGTAAATGATGCCCACTGATGTTAGGGTTGGCTGGACCTAGGTGTGTAAAGGAAGATCATTAGGAATTTGCCTCTCCTTTACTAAACAGATTGTTTCCATCAGTGTGTCAATTTGCTCTCAAGTAAACCTTTTCCAAGATGTAAATTCACCCTGGAAGTTCATTCCAAGGAAAAGGTTCTGTTTCTTTCTAGGTCACACAAAAGGTGCAGCAATGACTCTTGCTGAGTAACTTGTGCCATGTGTCCACTCCACAGCCATTCTTAAAGACCCGGAGTAGAATACATTGGAGCTGTTGTTTCCCAGTATGCTTCCTTGTTAACTGAGGATGTGGAGTTAGCTTCTCCTTGAAAATAACAACTGCAAATCTGATAGCATCCATCAAAGGCTGCAAAGTGAGCAGTAGCAGGCAGATAGAGGGCTGAGGCCAGGTACAAGATACTTCTGAATGGGCTATGAACCACCAGCATCCTCTCTGACCTCCTTAGACCTAAACCTAGCAGAGCCAGAAACCAGGAAGCAGACATATGATAGACTTAGAACACTGGAATTGCTTTTCAATATGGACTCAAGAAGTAAGAGAAGATTGCAGGGTGTGGGAGCAATGGTGGGTGGGTAAGAAGGTGCAGAGAATTGGGGAGAAATTGTTAAAAAGAAATATGGTTACAATATAGTATGAAAAAGTCTTTTCAATAAATAAATAAATAAAATCAGAAAGCATCTCAAAAGAAAAGGTAGAACAGCAAAGTCTGTTTTTAGATATAAGTAAACCAAAGATCTTCAATAAGTAGACAGCTCTGGAGAGTAGTAATGGTAATAACCTCCCCAACAGGAGAAAATGCACATACATTTTAGGGCACATTAAGAACATGCCAATGGAAGCCAAAGCCATGGATTCTGAAATACACACAAACCAATTCAGAATACAACCACACAAAATTCGTTCCAAACTGCAGTAGAGTTTAATTGGATATCAGTAAGAAAAATAACAGGAAAATCTCCACACAATAACATATCAAACATTATGTCTCTGAGTAATTTAAACTAAAAAAACAAACAAAAACTCTCAAAAGAAATTAGGAAATACTTGAAGTGAATTTAAATCAATATTTAGCATTCCCAAACTAGCAGAATGCATCTAAAACCGGAAGAGAGGCTCTCGCGCACTGGTTGTGTGTGTTAGGAAGAAGAAACATCAGTCTTTGGAGAGTTTACAAGAAAGTAGAAAAGACCAAAGGAATCAGGAAGAAAAGAACACAGCATGGGGCTGGAGAGGCCGCTCAGCTGTTGGAAGCTCTTCCAGAGGACCTGACTTTGGTTCCCAGCACCCACATCAAGTGCTCACAACCACCTGTAACTCCAGTTCCCAGGGATCACTGGCCTCCATGGACACTCATACATGTGACAGCCACAGACATATAAATGAACATGAGGATAAAGCTTTTAAAAGAGCACAATAAAGCTAGTGTAAAAAAAAATAAGTTTCAAAAGATATACAATAGAAAGTCAGCCAAGCTAAGTGCTCCTTAGTTGGTGCCTCACACTCCCTGATCTTAGGAGCTACTATAGTGTTCAGTATTCTAGGTATGGGTCAGTAAGAGGACAGACATGTAGACAGCATGACGGAGGTTTGAGGACATCAAACTCTTTTGTATCTGATTATGACAGTGGCTGTATGAATTTATACATGAGTAGGAACCTATGGGGCTGTACAGCCCCTAAATACTCAATACCACGTGATCTGTGACATTTTGGCTTTTATAAACTTGCTTAAAGAAGATTTTTATCTTAAAAATCCAAAGTTTTAAGCTAATTTATTGGGAAAAGGAAAATGTTTTTGACAAATGGTGCTTGAATGGTTCTCATTCACGTGGAACTAAGTGAGTCTTGATTCCCTCTTCTCTACTCACAAAAATAACTGCAGGTAGGATCACAGGCCCTAGCATGAAACTGAAAACCATGAAAAAGCTCAAAGAAAACACAGGAGGGAAATACCTGTAGCCTTAGGCTGGACAGAAATAATCCAAGAATATTACAAGAACACTAACTATGCATCAAAATGGTAGATCATTAGACATAATTTTTAAATCCCTACTTTTAAGAAAATATCATCAAGAAAATGAAGTTGAAATTAGGAGAACAAGTTGTAAAAATGTATACCTGGCAAACTTGTATCAAATATATAAAGAGTTCCAACAAATCAATAAGAAAATGTCAAGACACTTTTTTAAAAAATGGGTAAAATGGCATGAAAGCTGCTTCACAAAGAAAGATTACTTGTATGATTAATAAGCTGTGAATTAGGTCCATGACATTCACGAAGATTTTAAACTATGGATTTGATTCCATGCCCACCAGAATGACTACCATGGAAAAGACTGGCAACACAAATGTGGAGATCTGTGGGGCAAAGGGCAGTGCAATGCATTGCTTCTAGAATGTAGAATGACACAGCTCTCTGGCACATGTGTTTGAGAGTTTCTTCTAAATGTATGCATCTAGATGTCAGGTGCTCACAGTGGACCTGGAGCTGGGAGCTGAGCACCAGGGTGTTGCCTCCAGTTGAGAACGCTTTCTCTCGGGTTTTGGTTTAAACCGATTACAATTGTGCAAACTCACAAGCATCTGTTGAACATTAAGTAAACTCAATCATGAAAAAGCAAATAAGCCATTCATAAGCAGAGTACCTTACACAAATCATTTCTACACCTATTCTCCAATTATCTCTGTTGGTTCTTCTTAACAACCCAGGAATTGTACGAATACGGAAACTAGAAGATCCAAATGCCAAGGTGATTGCCAAGACCACACATCAAGCTTTAGCTGAAGGAAGGCAAGACGGCAGGAGCTGGAGCACCACACCTGGAGATCCTCACAAACTGCCTTGGTTCCCAGGCTGTGTCTCCTTTGCTCTCAGCTGTTACAAGCTTGCCCAAGGGCGTGGTAAATGTCACTCTGCAGTTTTAATTACTTGACTTCATCACATTAGAAATTGAAGTCTGCAGATACTAAAGCATGAGTATCCATGGCCTGCCCTCTTCATTTGCAAACTGTGGGGAGACCTTGCTAGGTTTTCACTCTTGCCAAGCAGTTAGATCTGCCTGACATATGGTAGCATTAGCTACTACAGCTGAGTGTGCAAGAGAGAAAGACAGGCTGGGGAAGAACTGGCTAAAGCCATGCTCAGTCATTGAGTGAAGTCAACCTAAGCCTTCCTCTTCCTGAATGTCAGCTTCCTCACCTGTAAAGCAAGGAACCCAGACCAGACGAGTTTTCTCTAAGTATTTGTGGCTTCAGGGTCAGTATTCTGCTACAATCTCTAACACCAGAATTTCTCTGTCCAAAGCAAAAATTAAGTGCTATTGGTCCAAAAGAGATCCACCTCTATGCAGAGAAAACCCCCAAGATATCCAGGAATAAATCATCTTCCATTCCCTTGTCCAAGGAGAGATGAGGAACCGGACAATCTTGCTGTGTCACTTCTGAGTTGATTTGTGGTTGTATGTGCATGAGAGGGGCGGGGGGGGGGGGAGAGGTAGAACACACAGGAACCAGTCCTAGTTCCACTGAGAGAGAACAGTATATGATTGGAGGAGCTCCAGTGGCGTAATCGGTTAGCGTGCAGAGCTTATATGACAATATACATTTGGAACAAAATTCCTCCCTTTGAGGGATTTTGGCATGACCATCAAGTGGACCTGCCTGAAGGAATAGAAGCATCGTCCAGGTCTTTCCCCATGCCGGTGCAGTGCAATCCTCACCACTAGATGGTAGTAGCGGACACTTGACAATTCAGAAAAGGGTGTGGGAAGAGCCAGGGGACCTGCCTGCTTTGAGAAAACTAGGCCAAAGCCTGCTTGTTACATCACTTCTAATCGAAGCAGCCAGTTCAGTCTGGATTTTTCTTTAGTACAGGCAACAATGCTAGGAAGCTTCCAGGCTCCTGTGCATTTCAACACTAATTGTTCGACCTGAAATCAGACTTCAGTCTCCAGAACCTGAGCCTGGAGGCCTGCCTACCTTCTCTGTGTGCAGGATGCCCCTCCCAAGGCTCTTGCTGGCCATCTCACCCACAGTCACACTTAAAATGTGTTTCTTGGCTTACATTTAAACCTGTTTCCTTCACCATACATTTACTAGCTAATCCCACTTAGAATGGGGGCTGGTACTTCTCATAAACACTAATTATTTATTGAGCACTGGAATGATTTGAATATAAAATATCTCCTATAGGCTCACAGGTTCCACGTCTGGTCCCCAGATGGTGGCACTGTTTAGGGAGGCTTCAGCCCAGGCCTCCTCCTTTCCCCAGTAGTAGTTCACAGGGAATGCCTTTTAAGGTTATGCTTGGTCCCAGTCCCTTCCCTTCTCTCTGCTTCCTGTTCACCATGAGGTGTTGTGCAGCCTCCTCCTCAAATACTTTTTTTTTTTTTTTTTTTTCAGATTTTTGAGACAGGGTTTCTTCATAGCTTTGGAGCTCATCCTGGCACTTGCTCAGTAGACCAGGCTGGCCTCAAACTCACAGAGATCCACCCGCCTCTGCCTAATGAGTGCTGGGATTAAAGGCGTGTGCCGCTACCACCTGGCCTTCATATACTCTCGCTATCATGATGCTCAGTGCTCTTGGGACCACACAACCATAGGCTGAACCTTTTAGAACTACGGGCTAAAATAAATCCTTCCTCCTCAGCAGGTGTCTCCTCAAGTAGTTGCTCAGAGTGACATAAAACTGTCTAATAAATGTTCCTACTAGGTGCAGAAACATCATGTCATCCAAAGCTCATATTGCTCATATTTATGGCTCCAAATCGAGTCCAAAGCCAAGGCCAAGTGTTTTGAGCCTGGCTCTGTCTGCCTCCAGCAGCCCTGCCTTCAGCTTTTCCTACAAAGAAAATACAAGCTGCCAAAAGCAAGGGAGCAGCAAAGACACAGAGGACAGTGTCAGTTCCAGTGTGGCTACAAACTGACCATCTCAAACCATGTCATTTGGGCCTTTGTGGCTTTGTCCTGTAGATCCAGTGATAACTGGGGCCCTGTGATCTAAAGTGAGACCACCTCTTCTAACTTGGACCGCCAGCACCCCTCAAGCAAGACAGCTTGATTGGTCAGTGTTGGCCATGTGGAGCCAGTTACCAAAATGAGCTTGGGTCTTCCCTGAAAGTGTGGGTCTTTGAACCCCACTTCAGATCTGCTGAAACCACATCTGCAAGGAAAGGCCTAGAGATCTATTTTTAGCAAGTGAGTCAGATGATTCTCAGGATCAAGGCAGTCAAGCAAATACTCTGGATGATCGTGATGGCTCTCAGTTCTGGTCTTGTTGATTACACCACTACCCTACGGGCTTTGAGCCACCTCTACACACTAGCTAGCTCGCACTGCAAACCTGACTTCCGCCTCAAATCCAGCCCCTCGAGCCTCCCCAGCCCACATAGATGTGAAAGTACCTCCCTTCATGCAGGGCACTTAGGTTCTCAGTGAAGCTGAAACTGTTTAAATAATGAATGGAATTTTCAGTAGCATTTGGAATTCTCTCTTAAGCAACAGAAACACGATTGCAGAAATGCTCCTTGAAATCCTCCTTTCTTTGGGTGGGAAAGAAGACAGTGCAGCTTCTCCAGGACTCTCCTAACTACAGATCAGGGCATTTGGGGAAACTTGACTCCCAGCTTCCACACTGTTCGCCTGAAAGGTATCATTTCCTCCATTGCCTTGGAGGAAATTCCAGAGATCCCTGAATCAGATGGTATTTCAGGAATGGGGCAGGATGGCTGGCCTCTGTCTTTGTAGGAAGCTTCATGGGGAAAAAATTGAGAGACTACCCTCTCAATTTTGTCTATTGTCTCCTGATGGAAATTCTTAGATGTTCCTAGTCACAGTCATCAGAAAGCGTTAAGCAAGTACAATTGGCTGTTTGGTGTATTTGGGTTTGGGGGTTGGTTTGGGTTGGTTGTTTGTCTCCTTTCTGCTGCTGCCTCCATCTAAGGTCCTGCAAATAAGTAACCTCACCTGAAATAAAGCTGACTTTGCTGCTAGACCATGCCTTTGAACAAAGTGCTGTGTGAAGATTTAGTATCCTAGTCTGGGCTGGAAGACTGATGTATCAGTTAGCACTTGATGTAATAATGCCACATAACAACCAACCCAACACCTGGTGACTCAGAGAGTGACACAAACCAGTTCGGGTCCATTCCATTGTTGACTACTAGACATCTTTGCAGACCTTGTTCCTCTTGTTTGTAGACTCAAATGGTATACCTGAGCAATCTTGCTTCTCTTTCTGTTTTCAAGCATATGGCAATGAATTCTAAGACATAATGAAACTATATAAAATGAGAAAGAGGCTGGACAGAAAAAAAAAAAAGTGAACTGAAATAATTCAAATACATCCAGAGAAACCAAGGAAATTGACTGACTGAAATACACAGGAGAGGCTGGATGGGGGGAAAGGGAAGGGAGAAATGCTATAACTAGATCTTAATTAAAATATAAAATTATAACATAAAAAGCATTAATATGTTCTAGCTAATGGCCTAAAGCAGGTGAGCATCTGAGTGTTCATATGGGGAAGAATTAGAAGCAGGAAGTAAAAGAAATAACAGATTCTAATGTTTTCACTGGAGAGATGCTGGACATAGGTCAGCATAGGTGTCCACACCTCAGAGTGCTGCCCCAACCTTCTACAATGGGTTAAATGTAAAAGAATAGAACTTATTATAGATAAAATGTGCTCTATCAATAATCTCAGCATGTGTGAATGAGTAGAAATCCCTATTGAATGATAGAGATCCCTATTAGAATTTTAACATAAAATCCAGCCACCTGCAGCTTATTAGACATGTGTAAAGCAAATAGCACAGGAGCACTAATACAGAGTAAACAGAGTATGTTGTGCCAATTCTAATAAAAACAGCATACTCTGAGAAGTAACACCACAGGTTAAGGTAAAGAACAAGGAGAGGAAACAAGGGAAGCTGTTTTAACTTGATGAAATATAGTATCTAGTGGCTTGTCCACCTTGAACAAAGCCCTGAGTTCAATCCCCAGACCACAAAATGGACATGCAAAGGACATGTAATACACATGAAGACTTCTATACACCTAAAACCATGCTATATTATAATATAGAAAGAAAAAACTCAAACATGCATGAGGAAAAAGGGATGATTTCCCATCAGGGCCATGTGTTTTATTCTCCAGGTCTCAGAATTACCACATCAAACAACTATATGTACAGAAAAAGGGAACCTGAATAGTATACAGATCATACCTTGTAAATGTGACCAAGAGCCTGGAGTGTAGCTCAGTAGCAGAGCACATGCATGGCATGTACAAGATCCTGGGTTCCATTGCAAGTGCTGCATGAGAAAAAATAATTCCCTCACATACAAATGACAAAAGAAATGTAAACAAATCCCATAAGGAAGCAGTCAGATACATTGCCTCCTGTGGTGGGAAGTAGGAAATAGAACACATAACTAGGCACCTATATACCTTATACTGTTTAATATCTTTTAAAGCAATTCTTAGTTAACAAAGAAAAAAATAATACTCCTGTCTAGAAATGAATGACAAGGAGAGGTCATGTACCAAAAAGCATGAAGTATACTAAGCCAAGAAAAATTGTTCTTAAATTTCTTGGGGGAAAAGAGAATTGAAAACAATTAAAGTAAATTCTCTTCTTAATTTAAGAAGAAGTTAGAGGAATATAAATAATCCTAGTGAAATTGGAGGGAAAGCATAGTAAATATGCAAAAATTAGCTAGCTATAAAACAAAAAATCAATAACAGATCAATACAACTAAAAGCTGGTTCTTTGAAAATATCAATAAATTCAGTATATAGCTTATGAAAGATTAAGATTAGAAATATGGTTGAAGATAATAAAGTAAACAACATTTAGATGAAGTAAAGGGGTGTAATGGACAACTTTTTAACTTTTGAAAGATTCATTTTTATTTAAAATTCATATAGTGTACAACTTGCCCATTTACACACTTCGATGTGTTTCTTAGGATTGTATATATGTGTGTATGTGTTATATGCATGTTCACATGTGCAAGTTGTACATGTGTATAAGTACACATGTACAGGTGTGAGTACATGTGTGGAGACCCAAGGTTGATCTGAGTGTCCACCCATATACTTAGATTTGGTCTCCTGATGGACCTGGAGCTTGTGTCTGTCAGTCTGACTAGCCAGAGTGCCCTAGGGCAGTGGTTCTCAACCTGTGGGTCACAACCCCTTTGAGGGTCAGACAATCCTTTCACAAGGGGTGCATATTTATATTATGATTTGTATATCAGATATTTACATTATAATTCATAACAGTAACAAAACTATAGTTATGAAGTAGCAATGAAAATAATTTTATGGTTGGGGGTCACCATAACATGAGGAACCGTGTTAAAGGATCGAAGGATTAGGAAGCTTGAGAACCACTATGGCCTGGGGATTCTCTGTATCTGTCTTCCACATGCTAGGAACACAGGCAGGCCATCAAACTCACTGGCTTTTCCATGGATTCTAGCAACCAATTGTACTTGCAAGGCAAACACTTTATTTGCACAGCCATCTTCCCATTCCATTTGTTAAGCTATCCCCAGTACCAGTGTTAGCACTTGCTGAGAGTTTCATGCATGTATACCATGAATCGTGATCATAGTGACCATAACCACCCCACCTCCTTCCCACAGCTGCTGACTTCCTCCTCTTCCTTCAAAATCAGTCCCCTCCCACTTTCATGTCACCACATCAGTAAGCGTGTGTGTGTGCGCGTGTGCACATGAGTGTGTGTGTGTGTGTGTATGTGTGTGTGTGTGTGTGTGTGTGTGTGTGTGTGTGTGTGTGTGTATCTGCGCGCATGTGTGCATCTGCGTCTTCGTCTGTGTGTTGATAATTGCAATAACCACATCATATTCAGGAAATGGTGTTTCAAAACTCTCTTTCCCATCCTCCAGTTTTAACAGTCTTTCTTTGTGACAGTCCCTAGTCCCTGAAGGATTTGATACAGATGCCCCACTTAGGACAGACATTCAACAATCACTTAGTCTAGCACTTTGTCCAGTTAAGAATCTCCACATAAAGCATATGGTATCTCCAGCAATAGGATCATGCCGTTGTTTTTATTGGCAATCAACAGCAATGGCACTAGCCCTAGGAAACTCTGGGGGTTCAAAATGTTTCTTAAATTGAAGAGTAAGTGCATACTAATTTACACAAAATCATTTCAAATGTAGGCGAATTGAATTCTTTCTGGGAAGCAGTAAATTAAGAGGACTAGAAAAGAAGACCACCATGAAAGAAAAACTAATCAAAGAGATGGAAAAAATAAAGATCTACCCATCCCCAACATGTGCTAAAGTGTACAGATGTAAAAAAGTTAATGGTCACTTTCTACCAAACATCCAAGAAAGCTGTAATTCCATGCACTGTACTCCACCTGGGAGATAGGGATTGCCTGGTTCGTTTTATAAGGCTAGCATAGACCAATACCAAAATTGGAAAAGAGAGATACAGTAGAAATGCAATGGGAATAAACATACAAAACTCCTACATAAAACTTCAGAAAACCAAAACCAGCAGTTTATTAGTGACAGAACTGTAAACCTAGTTCAAAATTAAAAAAAAAAAAAAAGTCCATATGACCTAATAGACTGAAATCATCTCCAGGAATGATATTAACAAGCTGAAATGTGTTAAAATTTTAATACCTTTTTTTTATTAGAAGACAACAAACCTGATGCTTGTTTGCCCCAGCTCACTCCACAGCTAGAGTCAGGGTCAACGCACACAGTGGGCAGCCCTGCAACCTTTTAATGTTGTACTCAAAGTTTGCCCAGAACCGAGAATATTTGCAGTCAATACAGTGACCTACATCAAAAACACCCAAGAACCAAAACACTCCTGTAATTAAACATGGATTCATCGAGAAAAGTGTGCACCAAACCAGCACATGACATTAATAGTCTTTGTGTAACACAGAAATGACTAATTAGAATGTATCTTGTTATAATCTCTTAACGAAGAAAACAAAACTGACAAGCATGAGAGATGAATTTAATAAGAATGTCAGCGGAATGGTGTGGGGTGCTTTAAGATGTGAAAGAAAACACTAAAGTCTGACCACCTCTCTTTTTTCCCAGTGCTAGGATTTGAACCCAGGGCTTTGTGCATACCTCAAGCCCTCTATTGTGAGCTCTGTCCTTAGCTAAGACACAGGCCTCCTCAGTCCTCTTTCTGTTAGAGCATACCAATCGGGGAATACGGGGGGGGGGGGCACCTTTGAACCAATCCACCATGCTTTTCGGGTTTGGTACTTCTTTAGCAGATGAGGACGTTAAGGAAAATGTCTTTTCAGAAAACAAGATGAGGAGCAGAAAGAGAGGCTTGGATAAGTAGAAGGCAGAACTTGCAGACTTGGAAAAGTTTCTCCTTGTTGGCCCTGACCGAGGTGAGACCCAGAAGTGGGAGAGGAGCCCCCCCACAACTCTCGCCCCACAAAACCTCCGTGGCCAAACAGATGGCGCCGAACATTTTTAAACCGCTTTTAACACAGTAACTGTTTTTTGCTGCTTGCTCTTTATACCTTTAGTCAAAAGTCTCACCAGCTGTCACTATCTCAAAGAAAATGTCAGGGGCTACGTCTGCCTGTGCCTGTGCTGAAGCCAGTGGGGGACAGGGCCCCAGGAACCTCAGCTAGGGGTAGGCACAGCTGGTAAAATGGTAAAGGATGTGGGCTCCTCACAAAATAAACGTAGAGAAGTTCACAGCTAATCCTTCGCTACCTTTCCAGTGACTAAATATATATATACTTTCCGTCCATGGAACATTTCAGCGAGCCAATGTTAGTATTTCCACTTCATAGAGAGGACGGTGGAGAAGCCTGGCTTGAAGCAATGGACCCCTAAATGAGCCTTTCCTTAGCCAGACCTCAGTGTCACAAGGAAGCTAGCCAGATGTCCTCTGAAGGTCCTCCAAGCTGTGGGGCTCTGGACTCTCCTCAGCAAAGTATTCCTGACTCCTCCCCACGAGGACAACACACTAAATACCAAGAACTATAACCTTGGAGACTGTGCGAGGCCACCAAACCCATGTCCCTGTCTCTTGTTTTTATACACCCATCACTACCATATTGAAATGGCTGCCAGACAGGGGAGAGGGAGAGAACCTTGATTCACTGGACCAAATCCCCACAACCTTTCAAACCACACAGTTAACCTGATAGACAACTTGGAAGGTGTGTTTAAATGCTCTTGTTTTCACTCGCAGCCGTCTCTTAGAGGCTTATGCTTGACCTACAAAATAAATCTTTCTCCACATTTGAAATCATCCAGTAGCAAATATGCAACTGACACTCCATAGCACACGATGAATTCCATGGCCACTGAGTTGCCACATGCTACATGGAAAAGAGGAGTCACCAGCATGATCTGTCAAGAGTCAGATCAGGGTCAGAGCCCTGCCTGGGAGCCTGCCTCAAATCTAGCTCTGGATTCTTCCAGCATCGAGGTGGCCATCCAGTCTTCCGAAGAGCTAACCCCAAGAGACAGTCTCTAAAGACATTTTTTCCTGTTCCAGGATTGGAGCGGGGGTCCAGGCAATAGCTGCCTCTGGCTAGGACCTACCTGTGGGCCAACATAGACAGCAAACAGCAGGAATCAGGCTTGCTCTTGGGTTTGATGCAGAGCCACAGTGGCTCTGCTGCCTCGACAGACACAGAGACCCAGTCTTCTTGAACATCGTGTACGTGGCCCTGCCAATAGAGAAAAGCCAAATGTGTTTACTGCTTTCGGCACTGCTGCCAGCTGGCCGCTCTCTCAGGGGACACTGAAGCTGAGCGTACAAATGGTGACGCCTCCCGAGCTTACGGTCAACAAGTGGCTCCAGCATGGGGAGGAGGAACTGAATCATTGCCCTGGGGGACCTCAGAATGAGAGCTGAAAGACCTCTGAGGCCAGATTCTAGGGTTTCCCAAGCTGTTCTTCTTGCATCATGTATGAAGCCTACCGAACACACTAACTCTCAACCTTACCTCACACTGGGAAATTCTGACTTCCAAGTCACTCAGTGAAACTGGTAGAGAACCTTGATGGAGCATTTACATTTTCTTCACTCCTTGTTTAACTATAGCATTGTCTACAGTCATCATCATCTCTTAGAGGCAGACACTTGATTACTGAATAAATCCAAAGCTGTAGCTGCACCAGCGATTCTGAATCTCTAAGGATTACACAGCCAGGGGCTGGTATGCCTTAGGTCTGAGAACAGGTTCGTGGCTCCCTGGCTCACAACACTGTCTACAGGATACAGTGGCTAATGATGGTAGACCTAGATAAACTCTTGTAAATTCAAGTATATTCCACATATGCCATCTTTCAAACATGCTAACTTAGTCACACAGGCCACTCCAAATATTTTTCATTTCCTTTGACAAGAGAGTAGAGTACCATATCATGTATCATTGACTTGGGAAAAGATCAAAATCAAAGAAGGTTAATTAGTTTGTTAGTTTGTTTTTGTTTTGTTTTTACTGAATATATAGATATATATCACTTTCACACCATTGTAAAGTTGAAAATGCATGCCAATCTTCAGAAGTCAAAGACCAATTACTGTGATGTGGGAAATTTATCATTTGACACAGATTTTCTGGCTGTGGGCCCTCAGATATCAGAACCACTTAAAACGCCTCTCCAGGCAGTAACGATGGGCAGTTAAGACTGAAATTGACTGATTTGGGGCATTTTTCAGAAGGAAAATGAACCAGGGAGGAATTAGGACTTATCCCAAACCACAGAAGAAGGGGGTGGAGAGCTCAGCCTGGTGTGAGTTCCCTGGGTATTCTGAGATAAACTGAGTTAAGAACTAATTCAATTCCAGATAGTTCATGCCATCCAAGGTCTAGCACAGACCCTGGAAACACCTGTCACCCTACAGCTGCTGATCTGACAACCATATTTTAAGTAAAAAGAACCCAGATTCTTTCTATTTTTCTTCCTGCTTTTAAATGCCAGTATCCACCCAACCAGTAATGGCTGCTGGGTTTGCTGGAAATGTCCTGAGAGCAGGTCTGAGGCCCTTTCTCGTATCCTTTGCTTTGGAGCTAAGTATAGACAAACCAATAAAGAGAGCAGCCAAGGCTCTACCTAGCCTCAGGAAGGTTGCTTCCTTGCAGAAACCTTTGTCTGTAAACTTGTGGTACCACAGGCTCACTTCATGCACCTGCAGCCTCCAGGCCCTAGAGCATCTGGCTGGAGCTCATGGGGCAGACAGAATGCCGCCAGCTGACTTTCCTTGTTCTTTATTATCACATGAAATCTGGATTCCCCACTAACTGCATTGTTGAGTCATTCATCTTCTCCCTCCCCCATAGACAACGTAAGCTCCCTTGGGACCATTTCAGAATGTCTCTGCACTGTGCAGACGAAGAAAGCAACCAACTGAAGTCCTGCAGCTGTCGGTGTTCATGAGTTGGGATGTACACTGCTGTAGAAGTAGTTTGGGGGTGGCCTATAAATTAAACACCTGCGGTTCTTAAATAACAGGTCAATGATTTTAGTAAGAGACTGTCTTGTCTACTTACTGTGTTCCAATAAAACTTTATCTATAGCTGGGAGGTGGTGGCACAAGCCTTTGTTAGCCCCTGGAGACTTTCTCCTTCCTCAAGACAGTCTTCATATGACTGATATTCCACCATCCCGGTGACTCACCAAACAAGTATTGAGCTCCCATGAACTCCAGAAGAACAGAAGGTCATGAGACATAAAAGAGACTCAAAAGAAAAAAGACCAGCAAGGAATCAGAGTGTGCTAAGCTGGGTCTTTAGCCCCACTATGCACTGAGCATGTAACAGGAGCAAAATACTCTAAAGATGTTTAAAAGGAAGAACACATTACTGAGACTGAAGATTGCCATAGATTTGTGAAAAGGAGGACTCCATCTCTGCCCAGGCTCATGGCCAGAGATCACTTCTTGCTCCCTGGCCATCATAGGTGCTCAATACTTGTTTGATGGGTGTCCACAATAGAATACCATAATGCAAAGAATGTCTTGAAGAAGAGGCAGAACATTTCCCAAGAGATAGCAAATTATAATCCCTGTCTTTTTTGTGTATGCCTCAAGCGCAGTGGGTTTTGCCTCATTGGAACATCAGAGGAAGAATATTTCATTGCAGGCAAAATGATTCAGCATTCAAATTTCAGCGTTCATCAATAACAGTTTATTGGAATATAGCCACACCCATTTGTTCCAATATTATCAATGACTGCTAGGGCTACCACACGAGATAACAGTCATGACCCACAAAATCTAAAATATTTATTGTTAAACCTTTTCTATATAAAAAAAAAAGCTTACCAATTCAAAAGTCTTTTAAATATGTGAATAGCTAGGAGGGAGGGAGAACGAGGTGGAATTAAGTTTACAGGAAAACAGTTCAGGTTACTATAACACATTATCATAGACTGGGTGGATAAACTTTAGAATTTTATGTTCTTACAGTTCTAGAGGCTGAAAGGACATGTAAGTCCAAGGGGCTGGAAACAGAACCAGTGGTGGCTTATCCATAATCAGCAGTGCCTTTCTTTTATGGAACAGGGGTTTTCTGTTGTTGTTGTGTTTTACATTATTTTGAGAATTTCATGCATGAGTATAATATCTATGTCATTTGTGTCATCTGTACCCCATCTTCTCTTCCCTCCAACTCCTCCTGTGTTCCCACTCCCTCTCAAGTTTATTACCTCTTCTTTAATTATTGCTTCATATAGTCTGCTATGTCCATTTAGCGATTCTTGTATGTTATGTGTTTGGTGCCAACCGCTTAGGATTAGATAATCTACCAGAAAGTATCCAAGGAGGCAGCTGACTCTCCCTGTCTCAGCAGCTCTGCACTGCCTGATGCTCTTCTAGGGGTGGGAACCTGTTAGATTTTCCCCCATTAACATTGGAATGTCAACAGATGTTGTCATTGTGCGTGCATGCAAGTCTTGTTTAGGCACCATAATGCTTAGATTTCATGGGTACATCGCTGAGCAGGGACTTTTGAATGGATATCTGTATCCAGGACTGGGCTGTTGGTAAAACAATAAGAATTCCCTAAGTGTTAGGAGAAGCATAGCACACACACTAGGCAGTCACAGAAAATACCGCTAGTTAGTTAGCCTTTGTGTTCATGTCTTAGGGTTACCATCAAAACACACCACAAACAGGGTGTCTTAAAATCTAAAAGTTATCCTCTCACTAATCTGTAAGCTGCAAGTCCGAAGATCAAGAAAATAACAGTGTTTCCCTCCTTCCAAAAGATCTATAAACAAATCTTTCTTTGCACTTTTGTGATTAATGATAGCTTCCATTGCTGTTGGCATTCCTTACTCTGTAGGTACAGCACCTTAGTTAAGTCTCTGTCTTCATACAGCCAACATCCCTGTATCTTCTTCTCTACCCAAATATTCCTCTTCCTATTAAGATGTCCACTATGAGGATAGGGTCCACCTCCACCCACTGCAACCTCATCCTTACCAAACTAATTTCATCTGTGAAGACCCTTTTACAAAAGAAAGTCATACTCTGAGGATCTGAGTAAATATGAAGATTTGGGGGACATAAAGAACTTGGCACAGCCTCCAAGGATTTCAATGGGACACTGTCTACTTCATGTGAGAAGCTGGTGGGTTTGTAGAGCCAGGCCCTCTGTTTGACACATTTACTCTCCCAGAGCTCCTGTATACTTTTTGTTACTAATATATTGGCATTGTAGAGCACTCTCCCCTCCTCTCTCTCTCTCTCTCTCTCTCTCTCTCTCTCTCTCTCTCTCTGCACAGTTATAGCTAAGGAGTATGATGGTTTTTCTGATTTGTTCTGAGGGAGGAGTTGCTTGATCTTGTCCATTTCTTCAGAGTAAGCATCCCTTGAGACTTCTGTACCCCAGAGAAACTAAAAAGGTTTGAAGCTGCTTGAAGCCGTATGAACCCAAGAGAGGAAGAGCACTGATGTCAGCAACCCTGATCCCCACCCCTTGATGCTCTACCAAGTCCCTCAGGAGGGTATCCTGGTCCCTCATCACCCTCACAAAGAGAAACAGCTCCATTCTTTTCTATCTCTACAGACAATATTTACAGTTAACCTTGGGAGAGATTTACCAGGTGCCTCTCCTCTCCTCTCTCTCTCTCTCTCTCTCTCTCTCTCTCTCTCTCTCTCTCTCTCTCTCTCTCTCTCTCAGTGTGTGTGTGTGTGTGTGTGTGTGTGTGTGTGCGCGCACACACACACATCTGTACGTACATATCTGTCTGTACATCATTCTCTTAAAGCCCTATTTGATGCAGGTGAAAAGGGAGAGAGTTGGTAGAATCAATATGGGAAAACCCAGCCCTCTCCAGTAGCCAGTGGAATACTGCCCTATGGGTTCCATGTGATTAATCTGAATTGCCTCTTCACTGTGAGATGAACAGACCTTAAAAAGCCAGCTAATGTAAGATAATGGCTCCAACAAAACGCAGCCTATGACAAGGGCCATAAAAGAAAGTGAGGTTAATGGTCAATGATTGTACTGCTGAAAATCTAGGAAGCAACTTCCAAGCCCAACATATTTCAACTAAGAAAACCTCCACACCTTTTCCAACAACCTTGGGAAACAAAGTAGCAGGAATCACTCTCCCCACTTCACAGGTGGATACAAAACTCCTTTGAAGATCATAATTCAAGCTATCAGGAAATGACAGCTTCAAGGACATCAGAAAGTCTCTTTTGGTTTGGAGATAATAAAACGTGATATACTGGAATAAGGTCACACAGCAGGTGTGGTGTCAAGTCAGGATTCTAGCTCTAATTCCAGGTTCACCATGGTAACACCTAATGATATAGCCCTGTGGCTCTCAGGTTCCCATCATTAGGACAGCTGAAATAGGTAAAGCAGGGTCTTTCCAATGCTATTCCACCCTCCTTCCCACTACATCCCCTTGGCCTTGAAAGAACTTGTCACTGTTCTTATAGTCACTTCAGGCACTTGGCAAATCTATGCAGGAAGGATGAGAGAACCCTTAACAAGCCCTCATGGGAAGAACAAGCTCTGACATGTACCATAGGACCAGGCTGTGTTCTCAAACTGGGCCAGGCATTTGTTGTTCTGAATCCACTCTGAATGCTGAATAGCAAGAGAAAGTGGGACACTTTACAACTAGCTTGCCTCCGTGCCAACAGGGTGTCAGTATTTTAACTTCATTTATATGGTTCAAATGAGAGATAAATGTCATGTTCTAGCAAGAGTCTATTAGTGCCTATCAAGTACATCATGGGAGGGTTTCACATACTGACCACATCAGAAACAGGGTGGAAGAGCTACACCCAAAATCTGAGCCTACATGGTTTCTGGTAGGATTCTTCCTATATTGTGCATCTACTAAGTTACACACCTACAGCCAACGGAACCATTTCTACTTGGTTGATGAATATTTATGTGTGTGTGTGTGTGTACTCTTAACTACTGAGTAATCTTTCTGACCCTGGATTATTATTTAATAGAATGCTTGCAAAGCAAACTTACTCATGACTCTAGAAATCCAGATAGTAACATAAAATAAATTACAAGCACCCCCCATTTCCCCTCCTATTCAATACTGTGCCTTAAGCTCTAAAAGGAATCATGCTTCTCAGTGATAACAAATGAAATTTCAGTGTTTGAGCTTTGATTAACAGAATTATATACATGTAATATACATATATATGATGTATGTATTGTGTCTATATATATATATACATATATATATATAATTTATTTGTATCTGAAATCTTTCAATCTCTTATTAGATAGTGTAGAATTTATCCATGTTTTTTTGTTTTTTTAAAGTAAAACTGACCCAAAAATGTGCTTGCTTCCCTTCTTCATTATTGGGTCCCTGGGCTTTACTCTCAGACATATTTCACAGACATTCTCCTCCAACTGGTTTTAATCATGGTGAGTTATGATTCTGTCTTCCCAGATTTAGAGGCAAGGATTTAATCCATGATCTTAAGACACTTAGAATCTGAGGAGTTGTTGGGTTTTTTGTTTTGTTTTGTTTTGTTTTGTTTTGTTTTGTTTTGTTTTTGGGGTGTGTGTGTGTGTGTGTGTGTGTGTGTGTGTGTGTGTGTGTGTGTGTTGTTTGTTTGTTTGTTTTTTAACTTGTTCTGGTTTTTACTTACTGTTAGGATAGAATATCAAGCTCAAGTCTCCTTTTCTGCCAGGAAACTACTGATGTGGAGAGACAGACACCAAGATTAATACAGGAAAGGATCCAGTGTTGTGATGGCTATTCTTGTTTGTCAACTTGACCACATTTGAAATTAACTAAAAACTCAAGTGAGTTGGCACACCTGTGAAGGATTTTTCTTGAGTGGATCATTTGAGCTGGGGAGACTCTCCCAAACTCTGGGTCACACCTTGTCATGGCAGCTGATATAAAAGAAAGAAGAAAATATAAAAGTAGAAGAAAATGGCTTTTGCCTTTTGCCTGCTTGTCCTCACTCTCACGGGCAGGGTTGTATATCTGCTGACATCAGAAACTACTTCTTCAGGATTCTGGCATATACTCAAGACCAGATGAGATATCCAGCCCTGTGGACTGAACAACTACTGGATTCTTGAATTTCCCATCAGGAGATAGTCATTGTTGACTAGCTGGAGCACAGTCTGTAAGCCACTCTAATAAATCTAGTGGATATTCTCCACCTGGAAACAAGTAACTAAGTATGCTTGAGAAAGAGCAAACCTTTTGGCTAATGCCTTTGAGCGTATGTCTTTCCCCAGTTCACACACCCATTCCCAATCCCAGGAGTGCCTTCCTTTTTCTTACTAAAATGTCTCTGTTTGCACCACTCTTACCTACCTGGTTCAGTTCTTTGTGTTGGGACACAAAGACCCGGAAATCTCAGCTGGTGCCCTTAACTCAGATCCACACATATCACAGTTCTTCCTGGAATCTTGGCTGTCAATGTTTTTCTTGTATGGCATCTAGAAGATTCTTCCATGTTTCCTTTTTATATTTTCATATCCATAGTTGACTTTCAAGTCTGTCCTAGTTTGCTTTCTCTCTGTGTGATGATCACCACCATCAAAAGCAACTTAGGAAGGAGAGAGTATATTTTGCTTAGATACACACATGGCCATCAGTCATTGAGATGAAGCCAGGGCAGGAACCTGGTAGGAACTGAAGCGGAAGCCATGGAGGAACACTGTTTACTGGCTTGCTTTCTCATGGCTTGTTGAACCTGCTTTCTTATACAGCTCAGACTCACCTGCACAGGGGTGGTACTGGCCACAGTGGGCCCTACCACATCTGTGGGCAGAGTTTTCCCATCTGGGAGCCCCTTCCAAATTACCACACAGAGGCTTATATTAATTGTAAATGCTCAACCAATAGCTCAGGCTTATTACTAACTAGTGTCTACATTTTAAATTCACATGCCTTGTTTATGTTCTGCCACATGGCAGTAACTTTTTTGGCCTGGCATGTTCATCTTGCTTCCTGAGTCTCCTCTTGTCTCTCTGACTCTGCCCTTCTTCCTCCTTGTAGCCTCTGTTTGATCACCTCACCTGCATTTGTGCCCAGCTATCGGCCAATTTTATTAGCCAGTGAGAGTAATACATATTCATAGTGTGCAGAAGGATTATTCCTCAGCACACATCAATTATTAATCAAGGAAATGAAGCACATCCCTCCCTATAGGCAATGTGGTGGAGGCAACCCCTCAGTTATGGTCCTCTCGTCTCAGCTGACTCTACTTCATGTCAAGTTGACACAACGCCAGCCAGCACAAGAACTTTATGACTCTGAAATGTTTCCAAGCGGTGACACCAGTTTTCCAGTTTCACTTTCTGAATTATCCTCTAATTTCTGATGGCATCTTTATCCTTTTTTGAAGGACCACATAATTTTTATCTATTTTTCATATTGTTTCCTAAGTGTGTCTATTTATTTAATGTAGCTATTTTGCCTTATTAAGTTTTTATATGTTCTTAGACCTGACAAGACTAATTCTTATCATTGTATTTTCTCATTATTCTAATGTATTTATTTTTTTAGGTGAGCTCTGCATCACTTTGTGCGATGTATAGCCCAGCCATGTCACCTGCAGACAGAGACAGTTTCACTCTCTCAGTCAAACTGTTCTGTCAGTTCCTCTTGTCGGTTTGAATTCGAGTCCACCTGGTGTAATTTTCAGTAAGAGACGGTGGTGAACACCACTAACCTGCCCTTGCCTGTAATTAGAATGCCGTAAAGATGCCCTTGGCTTTTATGACACACCTCACCACATTAAGAAAGCATTTAGCGTTTTAGCCAGCGCTGGACCTTTGGAGCTTTCTGCTCTTTTAAAGCTGCAGATTTTTTTCCTTGGTAGCATTTTTGGAAAGAATGCCATTTTTGATTCACTTCCCTCGATTCCTATAAGGAAATCAGTTTATTTAGATAATTTACCGCTTCTAAAGGTTATTATTAACCAAAAAGTCATATCATTTAGATTTTTCACATCTTCCTAAAGCTGAACCAAGTGATTTCTTACAGTTTTTAATTTGCCTTTACCTTGTTGGTTCTCCCTTTCAGCTCTTGGTGTACATGCATTTCATCTTCCTTTGTTGTGTTATCTAATGAGATTGGACTTTTGATTAGCACTGTCAATCTGCTTTATAATTAGTTCCCACTTTTGTCATTACTAGTGATTTCCTTCTGGTATCTTTCCATTTGTTTTGATAGGTTTTGCTTTTTCCAATTTTGCAAATATAATACATAATTCATTTTCCCAATTCTTGCTTTCTTATTTAAAGTGGTAGTTCTGATGAGGACAAGAGAGAAATTAACTGTACTGTCTAGGGACCCCAAAAGGGATGGGTTCTTGTCCTTGTCAGAAGTAGGAGATGTCCTTGGCTCTTCAGAGAGTACAGAACTGTCAGCAAGGGGCTTTGGTTTCTTACTTCTCTTTCCCTAAAGCAGCACCTACCTGAAAGTCATGGTATAAGAGTGTGACCAGAACTTTAGTCCAGACACTCAGCTCTTCCCTCAAACAGCTTTGGAACTGAACATCTAGATCTTCAGGGAGAAAATGGGTTTTATCTATTTATCTTTTCCTAATTTCATCCCATTTCCTGAATGGTTTTAGAATCTCAACTTTTTTTTTTAAAATCTTTACATTCCTTTATTGGAGCAAGATTCTTGATGTGTACAGTGATATCTTTACTCAATGGAGTCCTGTGCAGAAATTACACACTA